>OX333077.1:18659472-18716062 GCA_946863875.1 Alloplasta piceator | reverse complement strand
AAAGGTAAGTTTATTCAGGAACTTACAGTTTTTGTTTGAATAAATCCGATTCACATGATCTTTCACACGTTAACTGTCTCGATGTTTTGATGGGTTCAATGACGCCATCTTGGAGAATTCGAGTGTTTAATAATTGGGACACACTGCATTTGCTATGTCCCAATGATCGAACACCGTATTTTTTAACAAATAATCGATTAATTTTTTTTTAAATTGTTATTTGTAAGAAATTTTCTGAGGAACCTGAAACGCCTTTACTTTTTGAGATGCGACAGTTTTTGAATTTTTTATGCCCTTACGCATGAAGCGGCGCGTCTTAGCAAAAACGATAAGCAGTTACCACGAGACGGGTCACCGTTGCTGATTAAATATTTTTTTTCTCTATTAATTTAAGCCTTTTTTTGCACAATTAAGTTATATTTCGATAGCTTAAAGTTCCATATATGTAATGAAATTTTTATAAATAAGTAATTGCATGCAGGTGAATGAGAAATAATAAAAATACAAGATAGTGTTCAATAATTGGGACATTTACCTTATATTTTGGGGTTTTTATTAATGACTTCGGTTGTTGAATGCACAAGAAAAGCTTATATATCAATGAAAATGAATTTTAACCCTTACTTAATACACTGGGGTGCGAAACACCCCAGGCCTAAATTTTCGTAATTTTGAGTATCTAAATTTTAAAAAATGGGACCTATAGCGACATCTGTCATTAGTTCGAGGATGCCACTACTCCGTTAAGCTTATAGCATCGCTCTAAGACAATAAGTTTTTATGTAGTGTCCGTCCAAAGTTGAGTGGTCTCGCCCCAGTGTGTCAAGTAAGGTCGAGTGCGCAAATTTTGTGTGAATTGTCGTTGCATTATTTTACTATTACTGTTTTTCTTCTTGTAGTGCAATATATTAAGCAAACTGAGAGTTTAATTTTTAACCATTTTTGTCGAAAAATAAAAAAGTTACGATTTTTTTTTGTAAAAGTTGTCATTGTTTCAGTTTTTTTGGATAATTTAATTTTATTAATATATTTAATTTTGATATTTTACTATAAATCCCGTATAACCTTGGGAAGGAACCTCTTCAGAAGTTTTAAAAAAATTTGCAAGTTAATATATCAAGTGGTATATTTCTTATAAGAATTTTTATCGCCGGGTTACAAACGACCCCAGTGGGTCATGTTTTTCTGCAGGTGTGTGTTAAGTAAGGGTTGAAAAACCTATTTCAGGTGCACTGCAACGATGCAAACTTCGACGTCATCATTGTGATGTATTTTGTAGTTTGGATCATTGATTTTACAGTTGGGTTATTTTTTTATCACTTTCTACGAGTCAATATTGAGATTATAGATTTGGATTTTTCCAAATGTCCCAAAACTTTGATCAATTAGGTTTTATGCGAAATTTCTTAAGCAATAGAAGTCGTTCTGTTTAGCATTTTCACCATTTTTTGGGATTCGACAATAGTACATTACGTCCTCGTGATGTACGATATTTTATATCACTCAGTACAATAATGGACGTTTTCACGTCCGCTTGCGGACGTAAAAGCGTCCATTATTGTACTGCGTGATATAAATTTATTTTAAAGGGATGGAAGATCTCTATTCTCTAAAAAGCCGTTTTTATGCTAATGCTGCGATTGAATTCCACAAAAAATTCGGAGAATACATTAATTCGATGGAAAAATATCAATCATTGTTTGCCCATCATTAGCAAAAATCATTCTCAGAACTCGGCGAATGAACGAAACATTTATTTGCGAACGTCCAATTTTGCGGGAGGGTGTTTTTTTTCAAGATTTCGAAGGACAAAGCTCGTTCGCAAATCTCGTAAGCTACAGCGACGATTTCAGCGCGAGATTAGCTTGAAAAGGGTGTTGAAGTACGCCGAGGAAAAGAGAAGGTATTTTTGAAAGACCAGCGCGTCGAGAATTATCCCAAATCACGGGTATAATAAATTCGTGTATCACGATAAATGCGCAGGGGATGAAAAACAGAGCTTCCCAAGGGATTCTTAACTGACTAATAACAACGGCAACAAGGACGAAATCCTTAATGCTCCAAAGAGGTTTAACGCTTCGCGTTACTTTGGAAAACTCGTCATACGAAATTTGGAGTGATCTCGTCATTCCCGGGCCTAAAATCTCTCTCTCTCTCTCTCTCTCTCTCTCTCTCTCTCTCTCTCTCTCTCTCTCTCTATCTCTCTCTCTCGCAAAGAGAAAGAAGATTGGAGATTTCTCCCTCTTACTCTTGCGTTAATCTCGTTAAGGGTCCGTGCCGAAAATCCGCCTGGATGTAAAGCCGATCCGTCTGGGCGCCAGACAGGACGTGCACAGACGAGAAGCTTCCTTTGGCCTAAGCAACGAAGACAGGTAAAACAGGCTTTGCAGCCCATCGTCAACGTTACAAATTCACTCGAATTCGTATGGAAGAGCGTCTCTACGACTAAAGTGTGCGCTCAACTTAGTCGTCTTGTGCATACCTGGCCATTCGTATATTTACATGGGTCATTCCATGTCAAATCGACCAATAGTTGGCATCAACCTCTTTCAATTGCGATGCAATTTGGTCAGAGGTTTTCTCATATCATAAAACGAAGTTCCATCAAGGGAAAGAAATTTAAAAAATTTGCATCGAAAGTTATGGAAAATTCAAAATTTCACAATTTTTTCAATTTTTCAAGGCTATTTTTTAAATATCTCGAAAACAATTATAGATACGAAAAAATCGTTCTGGATTCATCTTAAAGAGTATACTTAGAGCTATAAAAAAAATTTGAAAAATTATGACTTCGGAGAATTTTGAATTTTTTTAAATCGTGCAATTCCATGATCAACATTAAATTTTTGATTCAATTTTTTTTATACAATACCTTGTACTGATTTAAAAAGATCTTGAAATTTTCAGAAAGGTGTTTTTTTTCAAAAATATGAACTGTTGAATTTTAGTAAAAAAAAAAAATTTGTTTATCTTTAAGCTAAATGAAGTTGAGTTTTTAAATATCTTGAAAACAATTCTAGTTACGAAAACTCGTTCTGGGTTCGTCTTAAATACGTATACTTAGGGCTATGAAAATTTTTTTTTGAAAAATTATGACTTTGGAGAATTTTGAATTTCTAAAAATCGTGCAAATCCATGATCAACATTAAATTTGTAATTCAATGTTTTTTTTACATAATACCTTGTACTGATCTTAAAAGATCCTGAAAATTTCAGAAAGTTGTTTTTTTTCAAAAATATGAACTCATGAATTTTAGTGAATTTTTTTTTTTTTGTTTATCTCTAAGTTAAGTAAAGTTGAGCAATCATGTAATTTTTACTGCTAAAAATTACAAAATTACATGATTACTCAACTTTACTTAATTTAGAGGTAACAAATTTTTTTTTACCATAATTCAAAAATTCACATTTTTGAAAAAAAAGAGAACATTTTTCTGAAAATTTCAGGATCTTTCAAGATCAGTCCAAGACATTGTATAAAAAAAATTGAAGTGAAAATTTAATGTCGATCGTGGATTTTCACGATTTCTAAAAATTCAAAATTCTCCAAATTCATCACTTTTCCAAGTTTTTTTCGGAGTATATTTTTTTTCGTAGCCACAAGTATACTCTTAAAGACAAACGCAGAACATTTTTGTCGCAACCATAATAGTTTTCGAGGTATTTGAAAAATAAACTTGAAAAATTGAAAAAAATTGTGTAATTTCGAATTTTTAATAATTTTCGGACAAACAAATTTTCCTTTGGTAGAACTTTGTTTTATGATAAAAAAAAACTTCTGACCGAATTTCATCGAAATTGAAAGGGGTCGATTCCAACTATCGGTCGATTTGACATGGAATGACCCATCTATATACAGGTCCTTATCCTCCAAGTCCTCGAGAGTCTCTGAATATCAACGGAATCAGCTGCCAAACGTCACAGTCATGTCGTATTTCAGTGTCTCGAGAGCCAAAGCGAAAAAAATCTTTTTTCACAACGAACTACAGAATTCCAGAAGTCGTCTGACGTTCTGCTATACACGAAATTGAGTATTTTCGTTGAAATATAAATCCAGTCGACATTAATCAGAATTAATTATCCACCGGGCGAATAAAAAGTGATGGCCGAATCTTCGATTAATCTTCCGGAGCTACCGGTGCGTAACGCAGAAAAAAAAAAAATCTTGATTCTCCAACCATCTCGTCGAATCTTGGCAGTGAGTGAGAATTATCATACCCATCGAACCAGTTTGAAAAAAAAAGGAACGACATTAAAAATAACATTTTTTTCTGCAATACAACGGCAATTTGTAAAGTCTGTCCACTTAAAAAACAACATTTCGGTTGAAAAAAAAAAAATTCGATGCGAGGAGGCAAAAAAAAGTCCTGCAAATTGAAACTCGATTACTGCTGATATATAATTAATGCGCGAGAAAAAATGTATGATGTCCTGGAGTACTTTTTTAGTCAATTTGAGAGCTAACTAACGGAATTTCCTGCAAAAATAAGAATCGCATTCGGACTTTTTTGGTCTTGAATTAAAAATTTCATTTTTTCGAAAGATGATTTTCCATAATTTAATAAATAACAAAGTCGTAATATTTTTTATCGTGATCATTAAAAATATTACAATACTGTGTAAAAATGTAAAATGATCGTAATCTCACCGTAAATAAGCGTGATTTATTCGATGCAATCTCACGTTTTATAATGATGTTTCAAAATGATCGTGGCGAAAAATTATTGTAAAAATAGGAGGGTAATAGGAAAAATGAAGGTTTTCAAAAAATTGATCGATTATTTTTTGTGACAAGGGAGATCGTGAGGTTAAGGATGCTTTGACCCTAAATTTGATCTGATTGAAATTTCCGTACTTTGTGATACAATAAAAATCTCAAAAAATTCGGCTACATTTAGCATGCCATAAACAAAAATTATCAATAATAATATTGCCCAAAAGTTTTTAATAGATTTTTTAAACAAACAATTATTCAACAATTTTTCGGTAAGTTATTTTTTTTCTTAGACAAATCGAATGCGTTAGTTTTTCTGAACGCATATGAATTTTTTTCAGAATTTTCTCTCCATTTCGGAATATTATTAAAAGTATTCTGAAATACGAACAAAAAATTGCCAATTTTGTATATGTTTTTGGACACAGATTTATCGTCAGTTTTAAAAAGTTTCAAAGATACTGAGCCCAAGAAATACACAAATACAGCCATTAAAAAAAAATCGAAACGGGAATTTCAAGATAGAGAGAAAATACTAAAAAAATTAACGCATTCGATTTGTTTGAGAAAAAAAAGAGCTTACCCAAAAATTGTCAAATAATTATTTGTTTAAAAAATTAATTAACAACTTTTGGGCAATATTATTATTGCTAATTGTTGCATGTGGCATGCCAAATGTTGCTAAATTTTTTCAGATTTCTATTGCATCACAAAGTACGAAAGTTTCAATCAGATAAAATTTTTGGCTGGGTAGGAACATCCTCAAATCGATACCGATAAATAAAACTTCAATCGGTCCGGTTACGGTATTTTTACCCCGAATTCACGAAACGATATAAGTACAAAATCATAAAAAGCTGGAGAAGCAAATTGTCGAATCGCGAGACTTCCAGGAGCCGATTACGAAGGTCGACGACAAAATGGACGTGGAGAGTGAAATGCGCACAAAACAGAAAAATAAAAGTACAAATGTTAATCGCGCATCCGCGGATATTCATTGGGGGGCGTAAAGTATCGCGTGTCAGTGAAGTAAAAAAATAAAAAAAGAGAGATGAAAAAAGGCGAGAGAGAGAGAGAGAGAAAGAGAGAGAGTCAGAGAATCGCGCGCACTTTGCCGCTGGTTCGAAAATTTATGGGAAGTTAGTCGCGCGCCCGCTTCGTCGTTGGGGCCCCCATTTTTGGGGGGCTGCGACCGCGATAACACGAGCTTCGGTATCGCCTCGGCAGAAGTAATGATCCTGTTTACAGTTATCGTTCGCCGTGTTTGGGAGATACGGATTGAGTTACCGGGACCCCGCAGAAGGGATTCCTCGATGAGCCCCCCCCCCCTCAACCCTCGCCCCACCCTCCAGGTGAATAAATCTAGGGGTAGTCCCCCTTTTTTCAGCGATGCTTCACAAACTACGTTTTTTTCGTCCCGTTACGGGCTTTCCTCGCGGATCCCGCGATTTTTCGTCGGCCAGGATTTTTCGTCCAGGCACGATCCAGGCACGTTTTTATCGAAGCGGAAAACGCGTTTGCCGCAAGACCAACGAATTGACGATCGAATTCGAAGGATACCAAACATGCGAACGATTTTGCAGAATCCCGTAATTTCGACGCATCCGCCTTTGGATCTTTATTTGTGAAGCAACGAATAAGAGTTTCTCGTACCCGTGTAGAAATTTTGGCAGGGAAAAACTTCTGCCCCTGACTTGCCCTCTCTAACTAATGTAGGGAAATGATCCGCTCATCCTAACGGGCCCTGTTATGCCATGTAACACCTGGCTGGCCATTTTCGGATCCGGCGGTCATGATCAGGTCCCTATGAGGCCCTGATCACGGCCATGAAGTTCCCGATCATACACCGAAGCGCTTTTTGAACAATTCGTTTTTACGAGGTACTCCTTTTTCAATGTACGCATCTTATTATTTATTTCGAGGCAACCCTTTCTTAGGGTACACTTTTATTTTGGCAATCCTCGAAGAGAATATTAGATTCCGAGTGAACGGAAATTCTCTACGAGAATTAAATAAATAAGTACAATTACATAAGACGGCAGGAACTCCTTGTATGGATTCTTCCGACACCGACTTCTGCTGACATCCGTGCTCGCACCCGTCTATATAAGCATACTGAATACATTATCCGTATGGGAGTTCAACGGTTGCTGTCCTGCGACATCTCGCGCCAAGTCTCGGAACTAACGCGATGCCGTTCGTGGTGATAATAATAATAATCCTCTGCTTACGTAACAAACTTGTGACAGGCGCACAATTGCTTGTTATTCTCGCGGAATAAAAGTGATAATGTAAATAATAATAAAATAATAATAATAATAATAATAATAATAATAAACGGGGCAATTATTGTTGATTTATTATTATTGTTATTGCTATTGTTATTTATTATTATTATAATTATTATTATTATTATTTTACTACTGAAAGCCGATATACAAATAATTTTATTTCAATAAATACTTAGGGGAATCCAATAGTTTCCACATCAGAGCCCTGCCAGGGTAATAAAACAAAAATATGTTTTGCTTAAAAGTGTAAAAATAACATCGTCGGAAACTGTTCATAATCTGATCATGCAGGGCACTGGTAATAAGTGATTATTTCAATGTAATAACTAGGGACCAGGTCGTTAAGTTCCATGTCAGGGCCCTGCCAGGAAAATCGGATCAGGCAGGGCGGATCAGGGGCAAGAATCAACTAATGGTTGCCCTATCACATTTCTACACGGGTATTTTGTCTTTGTCGAAACGGCCATTTTTTTGAGAGACTTCCTCTTCTTCTTCTGTGAAAGACTTGTGAGAGACGTTAGAAAACTTTGTGGAGATGCAATTTTTTTAAATCTTCCTTCTCGCCACAATAAACGGGAAATGGTCAAAACTATTGTCTATTTTAATTTGATAATTAAACAAAAAAAATCTGATTTTGAACCAAAATATAGCGTCAAAGTTGGGAACAACCAGAATGCTTCCCATTTTCATGAGAAATTGTAATGCAGCGAAGCCTTAGGAATTCCGTAATTCCATTCGTGGTGAAAACAAAATTTTGCAAAAGTTCTGTCGGCACAGCCTCTTAAATTATTTTCTGATAAGTCCCGAAATTTTCCCAGAACGAAGGCAACAATAATTGATTTTAAAAAAATCTCAACCGGTGCATAAAAAATCAAGTTGCATATACTTTGTAACATGATTACGCATTCCCATTAGTAAATTTTGCTAAAGTCTTTGAAGTGTAGGAAAATAATGTGTAAGCCAATAATGTATAGAACAGAGCTGGGCAAAGTACTGACAAGTACTTCAAGTGTACAAAGTACAAATGATCGTAAGTACTTAAATTATCAAGTACCGGCAGTACTTGAAGTACTTAAAATTTGAAATACTTCAGAACTAAGTACTTGAAGTACTTAATATTTGAAGTCCTTCAAGTACTTGATACTCGGTACTTGATTTGTTAAGTACTTGTACTTGAAGTACTTCAAGTACAAGTACTTCAAAAATTGCGTACCGAGTATCAAGTACTTTTCACGCTTTCAGGTATATCTTGTAAGTTCTAGTACTTACATTTGATTTTTATTCGAGTACTTTTTGAGTCAAAACATATTTTTACCTCGTGCAATACACTGAGATTAGGCTACTTAATCTGCCTAATTTAGGCAGATTAGAACAGAGGCATTTAAACAAAGAACTAGAAATAATTCAAAAATATAATTGACGATTGCAATTACGATTTATTTTTATTCAGGTTTAAAAAAGAATAAATAAAGAATATAATACATGGATCATAAAACTATTCCAACTTCGTGTTCGTCTTCAAAAAACTGTCGTAGGCGACAGTTGAGTCACGAAATATTATTGTCAATTACAGTTTTGAAGGCTTTGTACATGCAACCATCAGCAAGACACATTCAAAAGCACTCGATACTTGTACTTGAAAAAAGTACTTGAAGTACAGAAAATTATTTGAAATTTTAAGTGCAACACTTGAAGTACTTTTTAAGTACTCGGTAAACATTTAAGTACGATACTTAAAGTAGTTTTTAAGTACTTGAAATTTTAAGTACAATACTTGAAATACTTTTCAAGTACTTGAAAATTCAAGTACAATACTTGAAGTACTTTTTAAGTATACTTGCAAATTTAAATACAATACTTAAAGTACTTTTTAAGTACTTGAAAATTTAAGTACAATACTTAAAGTACTTTTTAAGTACTTGGGAACTTTAAGTACAATACTTGAAGTACTTTTTAAGTACTTGGAAAATTTAAGTACAATCTTGAAGTACTTCTCAAGTACTTAGAAAATTAAAGTACAATACTTGAAGAACTCTTTAAGTATTTGAAAATTTAAATACAATACTTGAAGAACTTATTATGAACTTGAGAATTTAAGTACAATAGTTGAAGTACTTTTTAAGTACTTGAAAATTTAAGTACAGTACTTGGAGTACTTCTTAAGTACTTGGAAAATTTAAGTACAATACTTCAAGTACTCTTCAAGTACGTGAAAATTTAAATACAATACTTGAAGAACTTATTATGTACTTGAAAATTAAAGTACAACACTTGAAGTACTTTTTAAGTACTTGAAAATTTACACTGAGAAATTTTTTTTGTTGAAAATGCAAAAATTTGTTTGACTCAACCAAATATTTGTTTTCGGACGTTCAACGACATCATTTTGGTAATTCAACAAAGACACAGTGGAAGTTTTAGTTAAATCGGTTGAATCGTTGCTTGAATGGGCAAAGTTTCAGTAGAATCAAATAAACATCTTTGTACCAAATAAATTGTGTGATTCAAAATACAAATTGTTTTTTTGTTACAGCCAAATTTATCTAGTTAAAATATACCAGAAATCAACGAAATTTTTCTGTACAGCAACTCAGTAACGTGTAAATTGGACTAAACTGTATCTGGAAATTGACCAAATAATTTCGTTCACCTCGTATCTTATGGTTAACCAAATCCATTTGTTGAATTAATCATAGTTTCATTATTTCAAACAAATTAATATTGAATCGACTAAATTTTTTTCAACTAAATGGATTTAGTTGCTTTAACTGAACTTTTTTCTCAGTGTAAGTACAATACTCGAAGTACTTTTTAAGTACTTGAAAATAAGTACAATACCTGAAGTACTTTCTAATTACTTAAAAAGTAGTTCTGGTGTAGAATATAATATATTTGATATTATTTCCTGTCACCTTTTCTTGTGTAGATGAAACTTTTGTGTAGAAAGTATCATGTGTAGTGTAATAATGTGCAGAATTGAGGCCTCCTCCTCCCAAAGGTCGAAAATCGTCGATTCTCATACACGCCTAACGCTGTATGCGAGTTAAAAGATCTCGTATGAATTTTTCCACGCAACGAAATGGGCACCGGAGACTCGTGAAAAAAAGAAAACAGGGTGCGTAAACTATCCGCGCCAACAAACTGGAAAATTACCCTCGGTATGAGCGCGTTGTCACGTGACTAGAATAACTCCTAAACGCGGCCATTACGGTTTACGATGCGCATATACCAGGTACGAAGGCGAGTTTAACATGTTACACACTGGAGCGAGAGGTTCTCGCGCGTGGGTATATTAAGATATTCGGAATAGAAGAGGGAGGAAGAAATGCAATGAAGATCGAGTGAAAAAGAGTGAAACGAGGAGGAAGCAGGAGAAAGAGAGAGATGGGCGGTAGAACGAAAGAGGGAGAATTCGCGAGGCGCAGAGAGTCCCATTTCCATAATGATAGGGAAGCCTCACGGTTATATTTGTTACTGAGAATTCATTACCATTTTTTATGACCCATAGAATAGATTATAAGGTTCGCAACGGCGACGACGACGAGGACGAGACGTTAACGTCGATCGTGAATGGTAAAATGCCACGCTGATCGATGCATAGATTATTATTTCAGAGAAATATAGCATTTTTGTTCGCTTCCCTCTTTCTCGTTGTCTCTTTCTCTCTCTCTCTCCCTCTCTCTCTCTCTCTCTCTCTCTCTCTCTCTCTCTCTTCCTCTCTCTCTCTCTCCCTCTCTCTTCTCTCTCTCTCTCTCTCTCTCTCTCTCTCTCTCTCTCTCTCTCTCTCTCTCGCTCTCTCTCTCTCTCCCTCTCTCTCTCTCTCTCGCTCTCTCAGGATCACATTTACATCTCTACCGGTTATGACTTCCATCGACGATCAACTAAAATATCATCCTGAATTTCCACTATAGTAGAACTTTCTCAAATAATGTCCCTGCCAAATAGAAAGAACGTCTCTGCTAAAGAAACAAACCTCCGGCAATGACTCTACCGAATAACAATTCTACAGCAGAACAATCCTGGGAAGTGAAAGTGCTCGCAATAATCTCGGTCCAGAAACATTTTTACCGCAAAATAGGCTCAACTTCTTTGGAATGTCAACTCTACCAGATAACATTTATCCGCGATTTGGAAGAGCTATTCCCGTGAAAGACGTGTAATTCAGTAGAGGTAAAGACTTGTTTTCTGGAAGAGAAGTTTATTTTAGTTTATTTAATATATTATTTTACATAGTCATAAAATGGTAGAGATGTAATGGCAGCACTTTCGATAGAATTGTTTGATGGGAGAGTTTCATCTGGTAGAGATGTAAGTGTGCTTTTTCGGGTTCTTTTTTCATATACACTCCCGCTCAAAAGTTTGGAAACACCAGTCAATTTTCTTGCCGCACTAGAAGTTGCATAACTCCGTCAAAAAAAAAGATAACCGAATTTTTGAAAAAGCGTTTTGACGGGAAGGAATTCAGCTTTATTTTGCTTTTTTAAAAATATTTTTCATGATTTTTTTTGTAACACGTGTATATAATGTGCGTCTTTACGTGCCTTGAAAATATGCGTAAAATAGAGCATTACAGGAAGGCGTGAAATAATGTAGGTCCAAGCGTATTTTACGCACTGATAGTATTTTACACACACTTTCATTCATTCGGTTATATTTTACACACACTTTCATTCATCCTATTAGTACTTCACGCACTCTACCGCTGATAACAACCGTAGCAAGGCGCCACCTGAGCCTCGCAACGAGCGCGACGTGAATCTGCCGAGTATGTGTCAAACTGTCAAATTACGACGATAGCGAAGCATCGCAATAAAACCACAAAATATCCGATTGCTTATAAATGTTTCGGGAGTTCGAGTTTGTTTTTCATTCTTCATTACAAATTATGGAAGAAAAAGTGTTCATTGTAAGTGTTAATAGGAGAGAAAAATACTATTATGCATTTATATTATACTGTACTATTATACTAATACTATTATGATAAGACTATTATGATACTATATATTATACTAATACTATTATGCATAGTATCACAACAGCACGAGCCGAAGGTGAGTGTGTGCTCATGCGACAACTTCATGCCGCAGCGTATAATGTTCGCTTTACCTCTCTCGTATCGCAATGTACTATTTTCGATCCGCTACGCACTTTTGTACGTGACCGTTTTTCGACCATCGCGAATTGGGCGCCCATCTTTAGGACATTTTTTTTCGTCTTTTTTATCTAAAGTACATTTGAAGTGATTTTTAAATTTTCGTACGATTTTTTCTCGCAAAGTTATTTCAGTTTTGGCTAAAAAAGACAAATTTTGAAAGATGCAACGTAACTCAAAAACTATACAGTTTGAGAGAAAATGTCAAGTGTAAAAAATGGAGCGTACGCATACATGGAATCGCCTGGAATTATTTCAGAATTTTCCTATGAAATTTTTTAAAAACTATTTTCGCTCGAAACTGATGACGTCCCAGCGAAAAATTGTCTCTGATTGAAACTTCCGTACTTCGTGATACAATAATCTGAAAAAATTCCGCAACATTTGGCATATAAACAATAATTATCAATAATATTGATACCCAGAAGTTATTAATAAATGGTGTAAACAATTCTTTACCATTTTGTTAATTACTTTTTTGCAATATTATTCTTGATAAACAATGATCAATAATTATTATTGATCATTGTTGTTTATAGTATGTCAAATGTTGCTGAATTTTTTCAGATTTTTATCGTATCACGAAGTACAGAAATTTCAATCAGATACAATTTTCCGCTGGGACGTCATCATCAGAGTTTCGAGCGAAAATAGTCATAGGAAAACTTCATAGGAAAATTCTGAAATAATTCCAGGCAATTCCGTGTATACGTACGCTACTTTTTCCATACTTGACGTTTTCTCTTACACTCCATAGTTTTTGAGTTACGTTGCATTTTTCAAAATTTGTCATTTTTAGCGAGAAGTAAAATAACTTCGCAGGAAAAAATCGTACAAAAATTAAAAAAAAAAATGAAAATAGAGGATCTGCTAACTCTTTCAAATGTATCGTAGATAAAAAAGACGACAAAAATGTCCTCAAGACGTGCGCCAAATTCGCGATGGTCGAGAAAGGCTAAAAAACGGCCACATACAAAAATGCGTACCGAATCGAGAAAAACCGTAAAAAATATTTTTAAAAAGCACAATAAAGCTGAATTCCTTCCTTCCAAAACCTTCTTTTAAAAATTCGATCATCTGATATCGACTGGTGTTTCCAAACTTTTGAGCGGGAGTCTATAGTAGAGACATTATTTCGGTGGAGTTGTTTTGGAGCAAGAATTTTAATCGGTAGAGATGTAAGTGTGCTTTCTTGAATTGTTTTTTCATATATTTGCTAAACATATTATTTCGCAAAGTCATGAAATGTTATGAATTATATAAATGGACCAATAAAATTGTATTTTGGTAGAGTTGTCTCTCGGGCGAGTTTTATCCGGTAGAGACGTTGTTGTGCCCTTTCGGGTTCTCTTGGCTCTGTCTTTCGTGCAATATAAAATCGCGCACGATCGACGTGAACGTGCGCTTAAGTAATGAGATGTTACAACTACACAAAACGCATTTGTTTCATGTCCCTCGTGCTCGCATCAAAGTTTCTCGTACGTTAAATACTAATAATAATACGTTAGCGCCGTACAAAGTCGATACCGACTGAAAAAAATTATTTGTGTGTGTGCGCATGCGCGTGTGCGTGTGCGTGCGCGCGCGTGTGTGTGCGCGCGTGTGTGTGTGTGTGTGTGTGTGTGTGCGTGTGTGTGTGCGTGTGTGTGTGTGTGTGTGTGTGTGTGTGTGTGTGTGTGTGTGTGTGTGTGTCTGTGTGTGTGTGTGTGTGTGTTTATCGAGTTTAACGAAACACACAATTGCACGCTCGACGTTCATTAATTCAGTCACGACAATGTTGTCTTTCCACGCTTCATGCTCAAAGACGCGACGATATTTCGCTATAAACTCAATGCGCTCGTTCGCGAGGGAATTTTACGCCCGATAGAAATCGCGAGATCGCAAGAACTTTGTCGTTCTCGTGCTGTAAAACAATCATGAAATCGTGATGCATACCAATTGCAAATTCGACGTGTGTGAGATGCATTGATGTATATAAATATATTTTTAATACATGAGCGAACGTCAACCAACATCGACCACCCAACTTTAAGGATGCTTTGCCTCTACAGTCTCAGCCAAAAATTTTATCCGATAAAAATTTCCGTACACCGTGAAACAATAAAATCTGGAAAAATTCTGCAACTTTTGGGATACCATAAACAACAATTATCAATAATAATATTGCTCAAAAGTGGTTAATAAATTGTTTAAACAAATAATGATTCAACAATTTTTTGGTAAGTTTTTTTTTCTTGGACAAATCGAATGCGTTAATTTTTCTGAACGCATGTGAATTTTTTCAGAATTTTCTCTCTATCTTGAAATATTATCAAAAACATTCTGAAATACGAACAAAAAGTTGCCAATTTTGTATATGTTTTTGCACACAGGTTTATCGTCAGCTTTGAAAAGTTTAAAAGATACTAGGCCAAAAAATACATAAATACAGCCATTCTAAAAATTTCGAAATCGGAATTTCAAAATAGAGATAAAATTTTGAAAATTCCATATGCGTTCAGAAAAGTTAACGCGTCCGATTTGTTTAAGAAAAAGAAGAGCTCATCAAAAAATTGTTAAATAATTATTTGTTTAAACAATTTATAGTTAACTTTTGGGCTATATTATTATCGATAATTGTTGTTTAGGGCATGCCAAATGTTGCTAAATTTTTTCAGATTTTTATTGTATCACGAAGTATGGAAATTTCAATCGGATAAAACTTTTGGTAGGGGCAAAGCATCCTTAAGGATTCGCATTAAAACACTTGACCGACGTATAATTTATGCAATTTTTTTCCTCAGCTTCAATTGAACGAATCTTTTTGAAATTTTTGTCGTGTCACAATACGTATTTTTACAAAATAAAATATATTTTTTTTTATTAAGAAAAGAATATTGATTCTCCATAAAAAATATATGGAAACACGCGGATGAAATTGTTCATCGTCTTACGATGTAGAGATTGTAATTTTTCTCTGAAATGAAAAAATTAAGTCTTTCCATTTTTTCTTTTAATTTTTTCAAGTCTTTCAATTCTTTTTTCAATTTTCAAGTCTTTCAATTTTTTCCTTTCAATTTTTTCAAGTCTTTCAGTTCTTTTTTCAATTTTTTTTAAGTTTCCAATTCTTTTTTCAATTTTCATGTCTTTCAATTTTTGTTCATGACGTGTTCCACAAAGTATCGATAAATATTGATGCCAATGACTATTTCAAAATCACAGAAAAGACTTTTATATCACTTAGTACAATAATGGACGCTTTTACGTCCGCAAGCAGACGTGAAAACGTCCATATTGCACCCCGTGATATAAAATATCGTACATCACTCGGCGTAAAAACATTTTCTCACAAGTGTGATTGCAGGACTCGCCTTCGGCTCGTCCTGCAAACTCACACTCGTCAGAAAATGTTTTTACGTCCTCGTGATGTAATGTACTATTTAGGGTTGCAAATAATGCATTACTTTTTTTAATGCCTTTGCATTTTCATTAACCATTAACCATTAACCATTAAAATTTAATGGTTAACATTTTAATGGTTAATGAAAATGCAATTGCATTAAAAAAGTAATGCATTATTTGCAACCCTGCCCATTACAGTGTAGTGTGTAATAGAAAAAATTTCCATTACCCATTGCAATGTAATGTGTAATGGACAAAACTGTGATTGCAATTTTGGGAATGAAAAATATAGATGAATAAATTATTGCAGTTTTGCATTACATTTTATTGACTTAAGACTTGAATTCTAGAATTATAATATAGATGCTTCTTAGAATTTAAGGTAAAAATCTAATCCCAAGTCAATAAAATGTAATGCAAAATTGCAATAATTTATTCATCTATATTTTTCCATTCTCAAAATTGCACTCAAAGTTTTGTCCATTACACATTACATTGCAATGGGTAATGGAATTTTTTATACACACTACATTGTAATGGGCAGGGTTGCAAATAATGCATTATTTTTTTTAATACAATTGCATTTTCATCAACCATTAACATTTCGTGGTTAATGGAAATAATTTTAATGATTAATGGAAATAATTTTAATGGTTAATGAAAATAATTTCTATTAACCATTAAATTTTAATGGTCAATGAAAATAATTTCCATTAACCATTAAATTTTAATGGTTAATGCAAATAATTTCCATTAGCCATTAAAAAAGTAATGGTTAATGCATTACTTTTTCATTAAAAATTTCGCAACTCTGGTACTATTATATCACTTAGTACACTGAGAAAAAAAATGTTGGAATCAACTAAATCTGTCATTCGTTTGGACGTATTGAATTACAGATTTAGTTGATTACAACATTTTTTTTTCTCAGTGTACAATAATGGACGCTTTTACGTCCGCAAGCGGACGTGAAAACATCCATATTGCACGTCGTGATATAAAATATCGTACATCTACAATGTCCTATTTCTTCACCTCTGGACTCGCAAAAAAAATTGCTTTTTCCATCGTTGCAAAAGCGTTTGTCCGCGCTTCGGGTTTGCAAGTTCTCCCTCCCATATTCGTACATTTGATAGTTTGGCCCCGACGAAAATTTATCGTTTCCTGAGAGCGAAAAGCCACGTACGCCATATGAAAATGCGCAGAGTCACAGAGTTCAGCGTCCCTCCTATAAACGGGCCGAAATAATGCGTACGATTGGCGCCGTCGTCGTAGCGCGAAATATATGGAAAACAGACGGCGAAATTTCAGATCGCGTTTATACGAGACTGGTCGTGCAAAAGGTTGATTAACGCTGGCCGAGGGCGGATATTTCACCCGTGCAATCGTGTCTGTTTATACGTTCGAGTCACTGAGCTTTATGGGAAGATGAAACGAGCCTGAAAGACCGGGCTTCGCGAAAGAGACGCGCTGAGGTCCATTTTTCTTGGCTGATTCTCCGCATTCGCGAACATCAGAGCCTCGAAAGTCCCCGTGCAAAAGGCTTGAGCCTTTTAAGCGAAAGGCTCGAGTCTCTCGCTCTCGATGTGCGTATGTGTATCCTCTCTTTCGCTCTTTCACGCTGATGACGCGCCGGTGTGTCGGTATAATTTATAACGTTACATTTCACAATAAGAACCGAACGAAAATTACCACCCAGTGGCAAGAGTAAAGGATGCTCGGTCATAACATCCGATGAAGCGAAACATTAACGAGGCGATATATCAGCTTTCGCGATGCTTTCGCGCGCGCGCGAGCTCCTATGAGCGAAAGCCGCATTGCTGCTTCTGCTTCTTGATGCCCATTTCGAAATATTCCCGTCGGATCCAAAAGATGATCCTGTATTTGCGAGCAAGTACTCCGCCGAGGACAACGCGTAGGCGGCGACTTCAAAATCATACGGAGAAGTAATCTTCCCGAGAGAGAGAGAGAGAGAGAGAGAGACCCGTAGTAAAAAACTCCATTCGTCGCCATTGAAAAATCTCCATTCATTCCCCATTGCCACAATAACCAACGGAGATGAATGCCGAATTGCCTAAGGGGATTTTCGCCATTGAATTCCCCATTTGAAATCGAATGAGGATTTTCCAATGAGGATTGACTTCCCCATTTGAAACGGAATGGGGATTATCCTATAGGAATTCAATGAAGAAAATCCCCATAGGCAATTCGGCATTCATCTCCATTGGTTTTTGTAGGCAATGGGGAATGAATGGCGATAATCAATTGAGATTCTTTCATATAGTAAAAAACTCCATTCGTCACCATTGAAAAATCGCCATTCATTCCCCATTGCCAAAATAACCAATGGAGATGAATGCCGAATTGCCCCAAGGACATTTTCGCCATTGAATTCCCCATTTAAAATCGAATAGGGATTTTCCAATGAGGATTGACTTCCCCATTTCAAACGGAATAGGGATTATCCCATGGGCATCAGTCGGCAAGAACTCCTTGCATGGATTTTTTGGACACCGACTTCTGTTAATATTCCGTGCTCACAATCGTCTAGATAAGCATACTCTTCGCATAATCCATATGGGAGTTCAGCGGGTTGCCGTCCTGCGACATCTCGCGCCAAATCTCGGAACTAACGCGACGCGGTTTCCAATGGACATCTTTGGGTAATGCTGATCATTCGGTTCATCCGCATTTACTTCCCAATGGACATCATTGGGTAAAGCTGATCATTTCGTTCATCAGCATTTGCCTTCCAATGGACACCATTGGGCAATGCTGATGGCTCGGTCCATCAGCATTTGCTTTCCAATGGGCATCATTGAGTAATGGTGATCATTCGGTTCATCCGCATTTGCTGTCCAATGGACGTCATTGGGCAATGGTGATTTTTCAATGGATATCCATTCACTGATCAATGGTCGTTCCTATACGCCATTGAAAAATGCGGAAATCTCAATGGGTCCCCATTCATTGTCTAATGGAGTCGTATGAGGACCATTGGTTGCCATTGGCGATTCAATGGAGTTTTTTACTACAGGGACTGGGGAGGTGGAGAGAAGATATATCACGTTTTACGTCTCTACCGACAAAAACTCCGCAATAAACGAATACACAGCCTGAAGGGGCCACTCTAGGATTTAAAAAAAATCGATTTTTTAGGCACTCACTTTATATGTAAAGAGTGACTATTAGTATTGCCTTCCAAAAACCTATCTCTTATAAAAAATAAACCCATAAATCGGCATATAAAATGCTACTGGATATGACGCTCACAGCACTCAAAACGTTCAAGACGAATGCAGCCTATGCTATCTCACTGCCACGCGCCGCGCCACACACATGATCAAATCTACTCAATTCTCGCTGTTACAATTGTCAACGAAAATATGGAAAAAAAATGTTAATGACTTTTTGGCTGTCTTAAGCTAAAAAAATGGATTTTCTTTCTATGGGACATCTTCGATTAAAAGAGATATATAAAATTCTACGTAAACAAACAAAATTTTTAAGATTTTACTGAAAATGGAATTCAAATAACTTCCCAATCAAAACATTTAAATGATATGATTGTTTAGATACTTTTAGATCATATTGATTATATTCAAATCTGTCTTTTTAATTATGATTAATAGAATTTATACGACTACTCCATGTTCACAATGAATCAAAGAGTTTAAATAACGGTGTGAGTGCCTACTAATGTAATTCTTAAAATTCGGTCTTTAACTTTATGACTCATTGCCCCCATTGAGAATGAAAAATGTGACTCAATATTATCAAAAACAATGTTCAATAACATAAAAACAATATAGTATTTACATACCGAATAAATGAAAATAATGGTCAAGAATACGGAGCGCAAAGCTCCCTAACAAACCGTTGAGGGGGGTTTGGGGGGCGGATACCCCTAACGAGTACGCGAAACGTACTTGTTTTGTTCATAAGGTACCTTAGTATCTATACTCAAACAAATTTCAACTCAAACAAATTTCAACCGATTCATTTGAAATTTCAACTGTACATTCAAAATAACGTTATCTATATCACTACGTGCGATTTTGTCATTACATTGCATAGTTCCTTTTTTATAAACAATTTCCTGACGATTTTCTCATGGCATTTTATACTTTTTGATTGAGAAATGCGCCATTTTTACAAAAAACAAAATATCAAAATATCCTACGTAATTCTATAGCTATTTTTATAAACAATGCGACTTCGATAATCGGAATCCGTCGGGACCGGCTCTTGCAAGAAGTGGGGTTGCGCACATTGCACAGAACCGTTTTTGCGCTGCTGGTGGCTGACGGCGGCCTAACGCGATTGGCTTGACGCTTCTCCCACTAATAGATTTTCGAAATACCAGAATATACAGGGTGTCTCAGAATACCCGGATCTTCGGGAATTGGCAGATTCCGGGTGATGTCCCAAATGCATTGTCGTTTGCAAAACTCAAAAATTCGCATTCAAATTTAAATGCGAGAAAATTGAAGTACCTCGACCAGAACTAATATCAGCTTAACATCAACTTGGTATCAATTTGATATTAACTTGGGATCAACTTGATATGAAATTGGTATCAACTTGATATCAACTTGATGCCAACTTGATGTCAACTTGATATCGACTTGATGTCGACTTGATATCGACTTGATGTCACTTGATGTCAACTTGATGTCGACTTGATGCCAACTTGATGTCGACTTGATGCCAACTAATTGATGTCAACTTGATGACAACTTGATGATTTCGGGTGTATGTTTTAGGTCTCATTTCCATAGTCCAATAGTATTCATTTCAAAATGAAATTTATAAACAATGAAAAATAGAAAAATCGACATGAAGTGATAATGTCAGATTCGACGATATCGTCAATGGTAGACGGCGGAGGGTTAGAAAGGTAAGCCTTAAGAATATACAAAATAAAATTGAGTTTTGCAAAATTCTAGAACAGAGTACTCCTTTCAATTTCTCCCATTGTCTGATTCCAACGAATTTTTCAATTTCCCCTAATTTTCTGACCAAATTCACAAGTTTGCAATTAAAAACTGCCCACAATCTTCACCATATTTATACTTTGTAACGCCAGGAAAATAAATACAAGCTGATGAGTAAAGAGAATCAGCCAGACCCTTCAAACTTTTGTTTTCTGTAAGAATATAAACCCATTGAGAGAGAGAGAGAGAGAGAGGAGGGGGGGGGGGGGAATGGCGACAATGCGGGTCCAAATGTTGGGTGAGCGAGTAAATAGATAGCGGATAATAACGATTGGTATACACGGGCAATGACACGTTCTCGTGTATAAAGACTTGTATATGCTTGGGCATAATAACGTTGAAACTGCGTACTCGTTTCCTGCTATATATGCGCCTCGTTCAGATACGCTCGAACGATGCGTATCACGAAAAAGAAGAGAGCGAGAGCGAAGAAAAAGCAGTTGAGAGCGTTGAACCAACATATATATCTGTGTAATTCGTATAGTAAATATATCTATACACATGTATAAATGTCTATGTACAGACATATCGGCGTGTATGTATATATATATACATTATGTATATACATAAAGCGAGAAAATTCCTTGTCGACGTTATACATGACCAAAGAATGGCCTCGGTCCGCGATCTCCGCGACTCCGTCGCCGTTTAGATAATAACGCGCATTTTATCTCCCTCATAAAACCTAATTTACGAGCGCATCTGAGTCTATGGGCGTGCTATTGCCCCTCGGAATGTGGGCAAGGAGAGGATCATAGGGACACCATCAACGGTACATACGCACGCGTATCATATATCATATTTATACTGGGACAATGCTAAAAAAAATCGATTTTTTCGGTCCAAAAGCGAAACAAATGTTAGTAAATGGTAAACGAAAAATCCTCCCTAAACTTGAGCTCTTTAGAAAAAACTTATGGAATCGTGCAAATCATTTTTTGGTATTTGTTCCTAAGATTCAAATAGTGATTTTTCGCATCTGAATAAAAAAAATCACTGGCTATTGATTGGAAACTATTTGCATGGACATTTCAGGGAGTTTTTGTTCGGTAGAGATGTTATACGGTAAACTTGATAATTGATAGTGATAGTGATAGTTTTATTGTGGTGGAGATCCCGTATGAAAAAACAATTCCTGTGAACTCGATAATCGGAATTGTGCGGGACCGCTCTAGCAAGAAGTGGGATTGCGCACATTGCACAGAATCGTCTCTGCGCCGCTGGTGGCTGACGGCGGCTAACGCGATTGGCTTGGCGCTTCTCCCACTACGCTGCCATTGCAAAGATCCCGAGAATCGAGGTCGCAGTATATGTCAAAAATATATGGTATGATATATTCTTGCAACATATATTATATGACAGAATAGATTTACTCATGTATGATATTATATACATTACTGGAAAAAATTAAGGGAACAAAACAAATTCTTAAATTTTTAGTGGTTTTTAACAATGCTGTATCTGAGTGAAAAATGGTCGTATCGGGGTCTAAAAACGAGCATTTTGAAGCTTTAAGCTTCTAGTTTTAAGATATTTCAGTAAAAAAAAATTCGAAGCCACAGATTTCACGCAATCCTAAGAAATAGCGAGAAAAAAAAATTGGCAAATTTTTATAACTTTTCTTTTCGTTGCAGTTACTTGGAAAAAAAAATTTTCAGCTTAACCATTGCATTGACCGGATAGCTTGTTTATTTAGCTTCGATTTCTTTTTTTGAGATCTCGATACGACCATTTTTCGCTGACATATCGGACTCTTTATGAGAAAAGGTCCTTTTGTGTTTGACCATTGGTATCTTAGCAAACAATTATCACACAGAAAATAAAAGGGGGTTTCCAAAACTTGAATCAATGCTCTACAAGGATTGACGATGGTCTTTTGAAAAAAAAATTATCCTTGCCATGAATTTGAAAAATTATGAGAAAAGGGCTATTTATAGTTTTTTAGGAAATCAACGGCTGAATGAAAATTTTCGACAAGGTTAATGTTTAGCGTGACTTTTACAGCTTAATATACCCACAAAAACCCTGTAAAGTTTCAATTTGATCTATCGAACGATGTTTTTGTTTTAAGCAATCAAATTGTTGAAAAAAATTAAAGGATCATATTTATGCCCCTAAAGCATCAGAAAGTAAGCTTATCTACAAAAGTCTTGGCATTTTTTTAGTTCAATGATTTTACGGATCATCGTTACCATTCGATGATTTTCAAAGTGATCTTAAAAAAGGATGAAAGAATATTCTGGTGATCGTGGAATAGCCCATACATTAAAGAAATCGTTCTGAATGACGGGGACGATTTACCACTGGATAGTTTACAACTGGATCCACAGTCATGCGCAGACGTTCTCACGTCCCGTGATAAAACGACAGAGAGAAAGAGAAAGAGGCAAAGAGGGAATCTTCCATGTAGAATGAGAGACATACATCACGTTCCGACTTTATGGTCCGATACGCTCGTAGAAATTGGCACCCGAACGAGAGCTTTTCCGAAAACTCGTCTCTCGCAATGATTCCGGCACATTTACATCTTTACCGGTTGAAACTCTTCTGTCAAACAACATGACCAAAACACAGCCCTATCGGTCTATCGTTACCATTTCATAACTCTACTTCATTTCCACCATGCATAGAAAAAAATTTCCCCTAGAAAATATTCCACAAATAACTCTACCGAAAAACGAACTTAAGGCTTGAGAATCCTGGAGAAAACGTGCACCAGCAGTTTATCGCTAAATATCGCAGTACAAACCTCTGAAAAAGTCTATCCAGTAACAATTGCAAAAACAACTCTACCGAATAATACATCAGCCAAGCAACATCCGTCCGAAACGTTTCTTCGGATTATTCCGGATGAGTGTTTTCCGGTAGAGATGTAATTTGGAGAGTTGTTCTCCGGGAGGTTTGTTATTCGATAGACTCATTCCAGGAGGTCTGGTCAGTTTTTCGGGGTTGTTATAAATTTGTAGATTTATCAGTACGATATTGTGAATGCCGTTTTTCTTCGGTGAAGTTGTGACCGGTAGAGATGTAAATGTGGCTGATTCGGCCCGCTCACTCGTTCGCGACGATAGTAAGACCTCTGCACGCGCGCACACAAAGACAGGAACACATATTACACGTAATAGCGCAAAGAAGGGGACACGAGAATCGCAGGAGGCTCCTTTGGGCCTGCAAGCTCGCCGAGATATACGAGGCGTTATGGCTCTTCCTGGCTCGTAACCCGCGGTCATAAAGCCACCGCTCTGGTAAAATATTGTTGAGGCCGATGGCCTCCAACCTCACCAGGCTTTCCAGAATCTACCACCCCCTCTTTTATTCGACCCCTTAACCCCATACGCGTAAACACCGACTCGGTCATTCTCAAACCTCCGCCAAGAGTTCTTCCCGCTCACCCCTTATCTGTCACTCTATCGTAACGCCGTTACAACAATCCATTAATGGTTTCTAAAAAACGATAAATCGATTTGAGCGCGGTTCGATACTGAGCCGCTTGGAACATTCGAAGAAAGTGGAGACGGAAAAAAAGAAGGGACATTCTATTGGGTTACTTCAACGTCGAACATGGCGCCAAGTGGTCGACTTATTTTATTAAAAGTTTTATTTTGAAGAAAACTGCCACTTAAACTTGAATTGAGAACCGATTTTAACCGTTGATCTCTTTTTTCGGCTTGGGCTGAATTAATTAGGCTGAATCTATGGCTGAATGGGTTGAGCCAGTGTTGATCGAGCATTGGACCTGAAAGGCCAATACTAAGTTAGCATATAATTAGGCAACAAAAATTTTGAGTCGACACAGTTGATAATTCTGAGTAAAAACTTTTGCAGGTGAGAGTGCAAGGTTTAGCCGTCTTGAACTAGCGATAGACCAAAACGGCTAGCACTAAGCCATCCTAACATCAAAACCACCTTATGAGGTCGTAAATAGTTCATAATTTTGGAGTACGAAGTGTTGCAACTTTCGATGTAGTATTTAGGCAGTTTCGATCTAGGAGTGAATCAGAATGGCCAGTACTAAACCAACATCTCTTTATCGAAAAAATATTTCAAGATCACCCCTTCAAGAATTTTGAACTAAACGTTCCGCAACTGAAGTAACGGTGTTAAGTCAGTGTTGATCTAGCACTGGACCAGAATTACCACTACTAACAAACGTATTATGATTAAAACCACATTTTGAGATATTAAAAATGATAATTTCGAGTATAACATTCCCCAACCGTCGATGCAATGTTTAGCCAGTGTTTATCTAGCACTGAACTAACATGACCAATACTAAACCAACATATTATTGTCAAAAAACATTATGAAGTAACACTATTGATAATTTGAAGCAAATCGTTTTAGAATACTGAAAGTGTAGTGCTTAGCCAGTGTTGATGTATAGCACAGGACCAGAATGGCTAGTACCAAGCCATTGGTTTACCATCAAAATCACATTTAAAAGTGGTGAAACTGATAATTTTAAATACAACTTTTTCAAGCTGTCGATGCAGTATCAAGCCAGTGTTAACCTAGCACTAAACTAAGGTGCCCGGTACTAAACTAGCATCTCATCATCAAAAAAATCATTTTGAGGTCACTCCATTGGTAATTTCAAGCCAGACGTTCCGCAAATAAAGTTGCGGTGTTAAGCCAGTGTTGATCTAGCACTGGATCAGAATCGCCAGTACTAAACCAGTGTATGATCATTAACCGTCCGTGGTGACACTTTTCTGAGTTCGCACCCCCCCACCCCTAAAATACTTTTCTGCTTGATAGTTTTTAAATCTGCAGTTGGTGATTTCTGTCTGGGAAAATGTGGAGGATCAAAATGGCTTGAGCAACGACTTGAATGACGTATGATTGATAAAGATCCTGATGAAGTACGATCCTTCGAACCTTTCGGGATTGTAATACCAAGAGGAACCTTAATTTCCTGCAAAATTGATCCGCGTTCAATATGGTTAACGCAAACTTTGGTAAAAGCAATGACGAGGTGAATGTGAAAGTCAGAGACAATTTTGATCGGTCCGAGTCGACAATACACGAGCAAACACATCGTGATGGGGCTTCGGCGCATACGGTACGAGAGGGGCAACCGGTTCCAGGTGGCAAAATGGCCGCTGTATCGTGAAAGTGGCGGGACAAAGAGACGAGAAGGAAGAAACGAGGTGAACGAGGAAGAGAAAGAAGGAAGATAAAAGAGCAGTATTTGAAACCCGGCGAACGCGAGACAGCGAAAAGTCAGGACCGTGCATTAAACAGACAGAAACACGGTGGACACGAATACAAAGAGGGATCATAACTTCAGCGGTGATCGAGAGGACGAGAGTCGCTTGTTCCGTGCATTCGTAGCACACGAGAATTCCGCCGATAGATCGGTAAGGTAGAGCACTATTTTCCCAACTCCATCCGTGTTACCGATGCCAAGTCCTCAACGGAAGATTCACCGAACATGAAACACAAATTTTAGATCCAAGTCACGCTCCGGCGACCAATGCAAAGATTGCAAAATCCAGTTTAGATAAAAATAAAACCCTGAATGATTTTTTTTATTCTTCGATTCACTGGATAGAAGAAAAGATTTGTCAGTCTTTCAGCTTTTTTCTAAGTACAATTCACTGAGAAAAAAGTTCAGTTAAATCAACTAAATCCATTTAGTTGAAAAAAATTCAGTTCAATTCAATATTAATTAGTTTGAAATAATGAAACTATAATTAATTCAACAAATGCATTTGGTTAACCATAAGATATGAGGTGAACAAAATTATTCGGTCAATTTACAGATACAGTTTAGTCCAATTTACACATTACTGAGTTGCCGTAAAGAAATATTTTGTTGATTTCTAGTTTAGATTAACTAGACAAATGTAGCTGTAACAAGCGAAAATTTCTTATTTTCAATCAAACAATTTGTTTGGTACGAACGTTTTTTATATAACTAAATCAAATAAGTATATGTATTCAAAACAATCCATAATATTGTGTCTATCGCGAAATGTTTTTTTGAACCAGCGTATAATGATGAGAAATGAAAAAAATCATTTGGTTGTCCATATTTCACAACAAAGAAACGATTTTGTTGTACGAAATTTAATTTTGCTGAAATACAAAATCATTCATTTGAATGCTATGAACAATAATTTGATCACTGAGAAAAAAGTTCAGTTGAATCAACTTGATCCATTTAGTTGGTAAAAATTTAGTTGATTCGATATTAATTTGTTTGAAATAATGAAACTATAATTAAATCAACAAATGGATTTGGTTAACCATAAGATATGAGGTGAACGAAATCATTTGGTCAATTTACAGGTACAATTTAATCCAATTTATTTATTTATTTATTTGTTTGTTTAGTCCATTTATTTAGTTCATATCATTATTTTTTCGACACACCGTACCATTCATATACCACAAAAGTTGAGAAAGTTCGTAAGCAGTCCGTAGCTCAGTAGGTAGCGTGTTAGGTCGTCAAGTAGGATAGGTAGGTAGGGTCGCAGGTTCGAATCCCCGTCGGAGAGAGCGTAAAATTAGATCGGACGATTCGCGCAAATACTATTTTTTTTTTATGTCGCTCATTTTGAGGCTGGTAAAATATGCATTTTGAATTATTTTTCAAATACTACATATTTTTTATACTATGTTTAGCCATAATTAATTTCAGGATTGAAAATTTAATTGCACCAACTAAATATATTATTTGTTCGACAAAATATTCGTTTATTGAAATCAATCGGATAAGTGCGTGAACCAAATATTTAATCCACCTATCACATTATTTATGTACTTGAAATAAATAATGGGTTGTATCAACTATTTATTTTGATACATAGAATATACATATATGGAATCAACTGATAATTAGTCAGCTCAATCGTTTATTTCTCTGTGTGTATTACATTTTTATTCGAAGTAACAAATTATTATTTTATTGAACTGAAACTTTGCCCACTCAAGCAACGATTTAACTAAAACTTCCACTATATATTTTGTTGAATTACCAAAACGATCGAGTTGAACGTCCGGAAACAAATATTTGGTTGAGTGAAACAAATTTTTGCATTTTCAACAAAAAAAATTTTTCAGTGTAGCAAAGCCAATTTAAACTCAATGAAAGAACCAAGAAGAGCTTAATTTCGTGCTCCATTCAAATATAAATTAATTTCGAGATGCCATCGAATTATAGTGGATTCTGAATCAAATCTATTACCCTCGATCTATCGAATAGTGAATATAATTAACTGGCTCTTCTTTGGTCGGTTCTCAAGACTCGCGAACCCTCTTGATCCCGTTTCCACCGTTGATCTGCTTTGCCTCTTTCTACATGAGACTTGGCAGCTCGCGCGCGCCCTTAAGGCCCCAACTCTATCCACCTCTCTCACAACAAATGAAGACTTTAAATAATTTAGTCGACGGCTGTAAATCCTGTCGTGGAGGAGCGACGTTAATCGATACGTGAGACGATCCCGTGTGTATTACCTGTAAGTGTATATACACATATATATATGTACATGACGTAATATATACTATCCAGAAGAGCCCTCAGCGAGCACTCGCTTCCCGACGAGAGGCCTCCACGTGCAGCTCGCCTTAAATTTATGAATACTCGACCATGAATCATGAGATAATAACAGCCGTATACGTGCATCCGAGTCGTTAAGTATAGGGGCGCGGCGTCATGATATATATATACATATATACATACATAAAGATACATCCGTGTGTATATAAGCACATTTGATTGTATGTGAACCGGTAAAGTACGGCAATGTGCGCATGCAGCATATTTTACGATATAGTATTTTATTCCGATCTCTATCCCTTCGTGGATTGTCGGACTTCACATGCTAAGCTCTTTTACTCACGTCCCCTCAGCTCCCCATGCCCCGAATATAACCGACAATCGGGACTTTGTTGGCACTAAAAGCTCGAAAGGATCGACTAGATTGCCACTCTTCTCTGGTAGATAAAATCTATGCTTCATTGCTCATCCCCCATGTGTCGTTCCGTTATAAAATAAACCGGGAGAGGTTCAGTAGAGTTTGTATAGAAGGTTTAGTTTAGTGGCTATTTTGGTCCAGTGCTAGATCAATACTGGCTAAACATCCTATCGACAGCTGCAAAATGTTGTACTTGAAATCATCTGTTTTAAGACCTTGAAATGATTTGCATTATGATACACTGGTTTAGTACTGGTGTTTCTGATTCAGTGCTAGATCAAGACCGGCTAACCACTACGCCTTTAGTTCTGGAACGTTTTGCTAGCAATTATCAATCGTGTGATATGCACTGATAAAAGTGAATGGCTGCAGACGCCATTTTCTGCTTAGTCTCCGGATACTTTAGGGTTATGGACCCCTCCCTGGCAGTCTTTTGAGCCGAACCATCTCGTATTGGCCCAGGAGTTATATTTCTTGCTGTGTGGAGCAAGAAATATAAGAAGAATTTGGCGTTCGCGGCAATACGTATGAGTGGCGCAACCATACGCCTACACCTATACAAAATAACGTTGCTGCCACAATACAGTACTTTTCAGTGTAGGCATTTTAGTTTAGGGCTAGATGAACACTGACTGAACTTCGCATCTGGAATTGCGGAACGTTTTGCTTGAAATTATCAATGGGGTTACCTCAAAATGTTTTTTCGATGATGAGATGTTGGTTAAATAGTGGCTATTCTAGTTCAGTACTAGATAAACAATTGGTAAAAACACTGCATTGACCGCTGGGAAAGGTTAAACTTGAATTTATCAGTTTAAAGACCTCAATTCAGTAATTTTCAGTGTGGGCATTCTAGTTTAGTGCTAGATGAACACTGACTGAACTTCGCATCTGGAATTGCGGAACGTTTTGCTTGAAATTATCAATCGGGTAACCTCAAAATGTTTTTTTCGATGATGAGATGTTGGTTAAGTAGTGGCTATTTTAGTTCAGTGCTAGATAAACACTGGCTAAACACTGCATCTACAGTTGGGAAATGTTTAATTTGAATTTATCAGTTTTGAGACTTCAATCCAGTACTTTTCAGTGTGGGCATTCTAGTTTAGTGCTAGATGAACACTGGCTGAACTTCGCATCTGGAATTGTGGAACGTTTTGCTTGAAATTATAAATGGGGTAACCTTGAAATGTTTTTTTTCTATTATGAGATGTTGGCTAAGTAGTGGCTATTCCAGTTCAGTGCTAGATAAACACTAGCTAAACACTGCATCCACAGCTGGGAAATGTTTAATTTGAATTTATCAGTTTTAAGACCTCAATCTAGTACTTTTCAGTGTCGGAATTCTAGTTTAGTGCTAGATGAAAACTGGCTGAACTTCGCATCTGAAATTGCGGAACGTTTTGCTTGAAATTATAAATGGGGTAACCTCGAAATGTTTTTTTTTCGATGATGAGACGTTGGTTAAGTAGTGGCTACTCTAGTTCGGTGCTAGATAAACACTAGCTAAACACTTCATCGATAGCTGGGAAATTTTAAACTCGAATTCATCAGTTTTAAGACCTCAATCCAGTATTTTTCTGTCGGGGCATTCTAGTTTAGTGCTAGATGAACACTGGCTGAACTCTGCATCTGGAATCGCGGAACGTTTTGCTTGAAATTATCAATAGGGTAACCTCAAAATGCTTATTTCGATGATGAGATGTTGGTTAAGTAGTGGCTACTCTAGTTCAGTGCTAGATAAATACTAGCTAAACACTGCATCCACAGCTGGGAAATGTTAAACTTAAATTTATCAGTTTTAAGACCTCTGAATGTGATTTTAACCTTCCGTGGTCACACTGGGTCAAAACGATCCCACAACTACTTTTCTTTTTTTTTTCTTTATGATTTTTTGTAAATATATAGTATAATTGAATTGCAGGAATTTTAAGTAGGCCATTCCTTGTCCCTCAATGCGCATTGATACTTCATTATGGTCTAGCACGATTCTGAGAGCCAGGCATGTCGTATCAATAGATCACCTGGTTATATTTTCAGCATGATAGCCGCAGGCTAACGCTACAAATTATAAGAGACTAACTGAATGGATCGTGGCTCGCTTCCTACACAAATGACCAAAGCCGAATCAGGCTATATGAAACAAGCCAGATTAGGGATCAGCTGGATCAGGACTTTGCCGGATTAGGGTGAATTATCCAAATTCCTCGGTTAATTCGAAACGTCTGTCATTCTGGATCAAGAGATCCAGATGTTGGCTGATAAAGGTATGGACAGGAAATCGATCTCGCGTTTTCCCTTCGATGACACATGAACACGATTAAACTCTCTCTCTCTTTCCCTCTCTGACATGATTGGAAAATGGCTGATCGCGATCGGGGCTACACGTGTGCGTGGGTCGTCGAATATAACTGACAAAACATATAAAACATTGACGTTGGGGATAAACGAAGGGAGAAGGGGTTTTATCGGTATATACGAGAGCAAACGCGTGGCCCATGTTAGCTGTCATCGTTTTGCCGTCATCGCCTATTCAACTCCACAATAGAGGTCTCTCGTGTTATCCACATTCCAAACTTGCATCGCTTGTCATGTAAGCGCGCGCGGTCGTGGAAACACCGAGATAGATAGAGTGAGGGACAGGAATAATCCGCTAATCTCTCTCGTTCGCTTCGTTCTACCGTTTATTTATATAAGCACATGCGTACCTATTCGCGTGTATATGTATATGTATATGCGATGAATACGATCACTCGAGTGAGCAAGATTTATCTTTCATTAGTACGTCGTTTGCATCGAATAGCACAGGCGCGTAGCGGTTAACGGGCGCGTGAGCCTACCTCGTTAATTGTTTGTTCTATCGCACATTCTCATACGAGCAGCTGTATACACTCTAATACATTGGAGTGTGACGGATAAATGAAATTTTGCATACCCGATGAAATTCTAGCTTCTCAATCTCAGAACTAAGATTCGTTGGAGCGGAGGTAGCTCAATATTTAGAGAAGGCAATATTTATTTTCTTTCTCTGCTAGTTCAAGCTGTGTCATTGGAAACCTAATATCTTACACGACGTTGAAATTTGCGTCGTTTCAAAGCAATCCAACTAGTTTTTTTTTAAATCAAAATGCATACACTGAAAAGACATTGAAATGTTTTTTTTGTCTTCCTTTAAGGCTCATGCGCAGTCACACGGAAAAAAATGGATGCACGGAAATAACGACGTAGTTGGTTCAACCAAACAGCTTAGTGCTCTAAGCGCCGGACGAGAAATGGGTTGGATCAACCTGATGGTTGATCCAACCCAAGTCGTTTAAATGACTCAGTTGTGGTAACTAAGAAATAAGGTTGGTTAGTTGACCCAACCAACTATCTAGCTCATCCAACCAGTTTCTCGTCTGACGCTCAGAGCACTAAGCTGTTTGGTTCAACCAACTAAGTCGTTTTTTCCGTGTGGTTGGGACAACCAACTGATTATTAGTTAGGTATATTTTGGTTACCGTAACCATCTGCTTCGTTACAATAACCACCTAGGATTAGTCCCATCTACTATTCATAGTTAGTTGACGCGACTGGTCAACACAACTGACATGATTAGTCAGTCTCACTAATAAAATAGTATCCAAGAGGGTAAAGGATGGACAATGAATTTTATAGGCACTGTAGCTAACTATTTGATCATATCTGCAGACTTGTCAGTACCCCAAAAATCCGCCAGGTGGCTTCCGCTCGCACTGACGAACTTTCCCCTAGATGCTTATAACCTTTTCAAGTTCGTCTATGTTTGATGGCCTTATTTTTTAGTATAGATATTTAATACTTTGCGGCAAAACGCAAAATGGTTGAATCCGAAATGAATTCCCATAGAAAAAGAGTCTTTTTTCTTTTACCTTCTCTTGAAGAAAAGACGAAGCTTTACGAAATTGTAAACTATATATGTGTAGCGACATTCAAAGATTAAAATATTTAAAAATATTGTTTGGATATAAGAAAAAAAAATTATAATGAACCACGAGCAAAATAGTTGATACAACCATTTCACTCTGGGTTGGCGGAACTAAAAAATTAGTTGGTCTGCCATTAATAAACCCACTATATAAGAAACGTTGATGCAACCAACTTCTCATCTGGTGCTCAGAGCACTGAGATTGTTGGTTGAGTCAACTAATTTTTTTGTTACCACAGCTAAGTCGTTTTTTCCGTGCAGGAGGTCAAAAAAGCGGGTTTTTGAGATTTTTTTGTAGACAGACTTTTTAATTTATTACCGTGAAAATTTATTGACATATTTTTGTGACTTTTAACTGTATTTCAAAAATTTTCTTTTTAATAAATAATGATTTTTGAAGCCGCTGCAGCCGATCTCCGGGAGGTCCTCTAAAAAAAGAAGTGCGGTGAACACGATAAAAATCTAAAATAAAAAAATAAAGAATATTTCGTTAATATAAGGTATAATCTAGTATTTAATCGAAAGAATAAGCAAAATATTTATTTTTAACAAAATGGCGGCTTCTCAAAATAAAATTTTGATTACTGATGAAAATTTTTGTCTTAAGGGCGTTGAGTCAGCGTCAAAACGCCGATTTTTGAACATAAATATAAATGTTCGTTGAATACTTGTAAATCTAACCAATGGTTCATCACTTGACGTATCGAATGAAGAAATTTTTTATGCTGGTTGAAACCCTTAAGGTGCAGCGGTTCTCTGATAAATTAATTTTTGAGTTTCCCTACCAAGTAGACCTACCCTAATATATGTTGTGTATATGGATATATTGTATATATGAAGCATCTGTAAAGCCCAGCTGTCACGTTGAGCTGATCGCCTGACTATAAAGGCTGTGTGTACTGTACGAAAGTGACGTTTTGACATGCATAATGCAATATTATGCACTCGCTGGCGAGCCCCGGAGTGTATATCCTATTTTCTCTGTATTGGTATAAATTGCTATTTCATTTGTTCGCATGCACTCGCGCATGCGCACGCGTGTGAGTCAGAGCCCGCCGTATGAGAAATACTTAAAGAGGTGTTAGAGGTGCTTAAGGTACTCCGTGAGGCGTGGTCATTACCGCCTCCGGCGTACACAAATTACCGAGACAGAAAAGTTACAAAACTCGTTTTCTGATTGATGTCTTTCTCTCTTTTCTCTCCTCCACGCTACACGATAACTAATTTATTAGCCCCATTCGCGTCAGTGTAATTAGAAGTTAATCATATTACCGTTTGTGGCGAGGAAATTATACTCAGCTTGTACCTTGGACTTGGTTAGTTTCTTCACGATATAAAACTCGATGCGCTAATTAAAAGAAACAACGTTATCTCCTTGATTGATTTTTCCACACAGAGGAGAAATCATTATGTCCGAGCTAATTCATCATTAAAGCGTATGTTTATTTTTTTTTAAGTTGCGAGAATTTCTGACGAACTCAAAGTGCAAAAGTCAAGCCTTGTTCCTTGATTTTCTCTTTATACTTAATTAAAGAAATAACTCTGTGAATTATACCGAGAGGTCGTATGATTATAAATTACTCGAAGCAATGGCAATTTTTGTCAGACAAAATTACACTTGGGGTATATACTTGATCACTATTATCATACACACTGGAAAAAAAGATAGAGGCAGTCAGCATGCATATTCCGCTGTCTCCCCATGTACTAGATTGGTCTAGTGCATGGGGGAGTATGCAAGGAGTATTTTGACAAATTTTTAAATTTTTATCGCATGTATTTCAGAAGTTACAATTTTTTCGAAAAATCTGGATTTCAGAAATTTGGGTAACGTTCTAACGCCGATATTTCTTAAATTCATCGATATATTGAAAAATGTTCGGAAATCGATTTTTTTCATATTAGTTCACACTTTCATTAAAAAAAGGGTAACAAATGTTAAGGTCCCAATACCCGACCATCTAAGAGGCGACGAAAGAGTTAACTTGTTTTTCGCGTTCAAAAATAAACTATTTTCTAAAACAACTATGAGTATTGGAAAGCTTGAAGTCTCTAGTTTCCAAAACACAGGGTATAGTTGTTGCTATAATCAGTTGTTTATTTATAATAACCGAAAATACTGAGAAATGTAAATGTACCAGTACCTAACCACGCGTTTTCCTATATGACCCAATATCCGACCACACATTATGACCCTATAACCCATCTCTATGGTGGGGGGAAGGGAGGGGGTGAATTGAGAAAAATGCGTCGCTGCTCGGAGAATGTGTCACCGCAATTTTGAGGTTATGCACGAATAATATGCATGTCAGCGGATGTCCGGTTACTGCGACTGAACATAGTCGCGAGCAAGTACCGCGATATCCGGAAACATAGTCGCACGGAAAAAAACGACTTAGTTGGTTCAACCAACCAGCTTAGTGCTCTGAGCGCCAGAAGAGAAATTAGTTGGATCAACTAGATAGTTGGTTGAGTCAACTAATCAAACCAATTTTTTAGTTAGCACAACTAACTCGTTTTAATCGACTTAGTTGTGGTAACTAATAAATAAGGTTGGTTAGTTGACCCAATCAACTATCTAGTTGATCCAACTAATTTCTCTTCTGGCGTTCAGAGCACTAAGCTGGTTGGTTGAACCAACTAAGTCGTTTTTTCCGTGCGGTTATCGGTACAAGATACATTTCGTATGTACCAATAACCGGACATGAAAATTAAGTACTTAAAACGCATTTTTGGCTAATTGAGACAACGTGATCAAATTAGTGGTATCTTTCCGAATAAAAACAGCTAAGGCTCAGTTCGAAAACGATAAAAACCACTTCGAAATGGCTTCAATAAGATATCGCGATTCCTTAGTACTTCAGCTTAGATAATGGCGTCCGTGCCCCGAATAGTACGCGTGCTGTCATATTTATCCAAAATTAAATTTCAGACGATTCTTGAACTATTAAAAGTAGTGTCGTATACGTAGATTATGAATCCTGGATATTAAATCAATTCACAGTTTAAGATTTCTCTCAAATGAACGCTTAACTTGCTGATATATTGGTTCAAGGGGTCGGGTACTAGAACGTGGTCGGGTATTGGGACATTTACCTTAAATCATCGTTATCAACATTTTTCTGCGTGTAAAGTGAAAATTATTTTTTTTAAAGATGATAGCCATTTTTTATTTTTTTCAAAAAATTCTCTAAAGTGCGCCCACGATGGGACTATCGTTAAAATTCATATAATTCATCATATTATTTTAGAGAATTTTTTGAAAAAAAAAAAAATCGCAATCATCTTGAAAAAAAATAATTTTCACTTTACACGCTGAAAAATTGTTGACAACGATTATTTAATTTTTTTTCCCTTTTTTTATGAAAGTGTAAACTAATATGAAAAAAATCGATCTTTGAACATTTTTCGATATATCCATTAATTTAAGAGATATCGGCGTTAAAACGGTTCCGAAATTTCTGAAATCCAGATTTTTCGAAAAATTGTAACTTCTGAAATACATGCGATAAAAATAAAAAAATTGGTCAAAATACTCCTTGCATAGTATACTATTTGAAAAAAAAAAAATTAAAAATGATCAGAGTTACGGCCGAGCGAAATGGCGTGGATTGCCTCATATGCAATAAATATGCAATAGATGGCAAATGTCCCGGTATTTTAGTATTTGTATTATTGAATTTCTTCTCCCTATCGATTATTCTCGCCTGATTTATCGAATATTTAAGTTATAAATCTATATAATTCTTGTCAAAATTTAAAATAATAAAATGTAAGTATACCAATAATGTTTACAAATAAAATGAAATAATTTGAATTATATTTTGTATATTATAAAAATTACATTTAAAAATAATAATTGGAATTGAAAATAATTTCAAACGACTTTCAATTATTATGATTCTCAGGATATTGAAAAAAATTGCAACTTAAATTAACGGTACGATATATTTAACATTCTACCAATTATATTGATGTAAATTGAATCATGGAAAGTGGAAAATGTCGTGTGCGGTGACTAGGAAAATTGCATTTCGAATTATTAAAAAAATTGTTAGATTCCAAATGAAGATATAAATCATATTTGGATATTATACGAAAGAATTTATTCCAAATAAAACAATAGTTATGCATGTATCATTCAACTACAAAATATAACTTACGTACTAATATTGAACAATTCACAAATATTTATTCAATATTAAACGAAAAAAAAATCATAATCTTCTGTTTGCAATTTTTATCGTATAAGAAAAAAAGCCGAAATTATGGGAAGAACGAAAACAGCATGTTTTAATAAGGTATTGAGTAATGAAAAAGAACATTAATTATTAATTGTTCATAAGCATATGCGTAATACGATGTAGTGTGTCTCTACTCATTTTTTCAGTGTATAATTTATAATACATAACGAATTCTTAAATAATAACAATAATAATAATAATAATAATAATAATAATCATAATATAATGAATTATTAAATTATTACTATTGTTTTACATTGTATTACACGTGATTGTCATTGTTTCTGACAATAATTGCTCTATATTTTGGAATTTTGTGAATCGATTAAGATTGAAATATCGAGAATAGTATATTACGATACTAGTGCGATGAAACTTTTTCTGACGAGTGTGAGTTTGCAGCATGAGCCGAAGGCGAGTGTTGCAATCACACGAGTTGAGAAAAAGTTTCTCGCGCGAGTATCGTACGAAATTTTATTGTACGAGTGCACAAAGTGCCAGTTTAAGCACGCGCAGCGTGCGCAAAGTGGCACTTTGCGCACGGAGTGCAATAAAACGATTTTACGCAACGGAAGCTTCGGTCATTAGGAAAGTGATAATAGAATGGCACCTGCTTTGTTTCTGTCTCTGCACTGGGACAAAATGGAGACTCTGTGCCATTAATTTTGGCCTCGTTTTCTGATGGCCTGTATAAACAATTTCTCGACGTCTCTTCGTATAATAAAACGATATCTAAACTGTGATAGCCGCGGTACCGGGCTTTGTAGGAGATAATATATATCTTCGGTGTAATACATGAGAGCGATTTCGCGACTGTGAAGTTCTTCTCCCGTCGTGTCGGGATTTCGCGATCCTCGCTCCGGGGGCACAAAGTTGCCGCCTCGTGGTTTTTCGCCCACGGGCAAAACGTGATAAATAGACCTTTATGATCTTGGCGCAGAGATCTCACAACACGATTCTGCATGCTGAACAGTCCACGCGGGTATATGAACACAGCTTTATTTTGCATTCTTGATTTTGGCACCGAAAATCTCTGTGCCAAAAAATGGCCCTTTCTAGACGCTCATGCGGAAATCTATTTTTTTTTAAATCATTCCAATCAATAGTTTGCACAGTGCTTTGATATTTTTTTCAATCATTCATCGATCTTCCTCAATGCAGAAGCCAAAAATTAAAAAAAAAAAATTTTAATGGGTACTTGGCCAAACCGTGGAGAAAGATAAAATGGCTTTTTTTAAATTTGTTAGTCCCGCGATTGTGTTAATAATTTTGTTAATAAATCACTTTTTTCATCTATGAATGCAAAGCCTGTTTGTTGAGGTAACAAAATATTAAAGAGTACAGTTGACAAGGTTACATGAAATAATTTGTTGAGCGTTTGTATTATCAGGATCCATTTGAGGCATTCCCTACCATTTTGACCTGGGTCTGACCCTTGACCTCTGGGATCGGGCCCGCGATTTTTTATTTAATTGTTGTCACTTTGAAAGGCACTCCGTTTTTTTTAAAGATTTTTTAGACTCGATTAGAATTTTCGATAATTTTTTAAAACGATTTTACTGACACAATTTAAAAATCTGAAAAAATTCTGAAAAATCGTGCGTCAGATATTAAAATTTTTAAGCCTAGAGCTGGAGTGAGAAGATTTTTCCTTCGTACTATTTGAGAGCTTTTCCCGAAAAAAACGATAAAAAAAATAGAAGGATATTTTATTTTTTTATTTTTTATCGGATTTTTTTAAAAAATTTCAAATTTTTCAGAATCATTTGTTAGCAAAATGAAGAAAAAAAAATATCTTCCGAAAAATATAAAAATCTGTTAAAAAATCCGGTGTGGCATATGAAAAGGTTTCAGCAGCCATTCATAGTAAAGTAACTCGCTTCTAATTTTTTCAACGTTTTTTTTTTTTTTTTTGAAAAAGCTAGAAAGTAGTAAGAAGGAAAAATTTCCCCACTCCGGCTCTAAGTTAAAAAAAATTGATATCTGACAAACGATTTTCCAGAATTTTTTCAAATTTTTAAATTGTGTCGATTAATAGATAGTTTTCAAAAATTGTAGAAAATTCAAACTGAACCTGAAAAATCTAAAAAAAAACTGGGTGCCTTTCAAAGTGAGAAAAATTATATAAAAAATCGCGGACCTAATCCGAGAGGTCAAGGGTCAGACCCAGGTTGACAAGGTAGGGAATGCCTCATTTACATCTCTACCGGCAAAAACTGTACCGAAAAACAGCCCTGCGACATCTCAACGATTTCATATCTCTACCGAACAATTTGTCAGCTATGAAAATGCATCTTTTCCAGAAGTGAAGCCACCGCAAATATTTTGAACTAACAACGAACCTACCCTGTGACAGGGCTGCTAAATCTCGAAATAATATTCTTGAACTTGTACAGTATTTGGAAGATTCTGAGGCGTAAATTAATTGAAAAAAAACACGAGACCATACGAAAGTATATTCAAAAATGGAGTTTTAAGGGGGGAAACCCATATAAATGGTCGAAGATGACGAGCAATTTCGAGATTTTTTTCCAGCGCAACTACTGGACCAATTGTTTTCAACTTTGGAGGCTATTTTATTGTACGTTCGAAGACTTGAAAAACATTTTTTTTATCGAAAATAAGTATTCATCAGTAGCCTGCAATCAATCATTGCTGAACGATTTTTTCCCGCGATGTCGAATTGCGGCCGCTGTATTTTTTTTGTTTTTCATTAGAAACAAAAAAATCAGGAACCATCACATTCTATATGGAAGTACGCTGTCGATGAACCAAGAAAAAGTTTCAAAAGTTCAATATTGTATCAACGGCGGCACTCAGAGAAAAAATATCGAATTTTCACCGAACATTTTTATGCAAAAAATGATTGTTAAGTTATTTTTTTTGTTTGAAAATAGAGGTTTATCGACGAGGGTTTGCAATTATGTGTCTAAAAATATTTGGTTGCAATGAATCGGATGAATAGTTTTTTTTTATCGCTGCCGCAAATTGCGAAAATGCAGTTTCGAGTAAATCGCGTTTAAAAGTTAATCAAAGTCTCTGGCACCTTAAAAAAATGTTTTTCAAGTCTTCGAATGTACAATAAAATAGCCTCCAAAGTTACAAACGATTGATCCAGTAGTTGCGTTGGAAAAAAATCCCGAAATTCCTCGTCATCTTAGACCACTTATATGGTTTCCCCCCTTAATCTGTAGTTCGACGAATCTGTAATCGACCCTCTCTGCCATTTTGTGTATTTTACTCTCTTTCTCTCTACAGTGTCATGCCGCCTTTTAGCGCTATCGTGAAATCTAACATGGTTGTCAGAAATATATGAGAGATTCTCCGTCAATTCAGCCACTTTTTGTTCGACCATTTCAGATCTGCCCCATAATTGGTTATATCAAAGTACTACTAAAAGGCATTCTATGTGATTTTTTTCAGATTTTTTAATTCAACATTTTAGAAAATACCATTTTTTTCCAAATGAATATATCTCGGAAAGTAACTGAAAAAAAATGTCTCTACATAAAAGTTGTAGTTTTGTGTTATCTTTCGAGCGGATGACTTGAAATAATTTTTACGTTCCGGTAACGCTGATTTTTTACCAAAAAAAAGGATAAATATTTTTTTATTTAAAAAAGGCCATTTTTTTGGCTGAAAAAATTACAGAGTCTTTCAGTATATCTGACGATATCGCGAAAAAATCGCCAGAGTGGCACGGATCGAGGTTCTAGGGTAAAAAAATGAAACCACACAAATTAATTTTTTTTTCTACCAGAACCTAGTTAACATATCTCGGAAACTTGAAGTTACTGAAAAAAAAATGTCTGCACATAAAAGTTGTAGTTTTGTGTTAGCTTTCGAGCGTAATATTTGAAATAATTTTTACGTTCCGGTAACGCTGATTTTTTACCAAAAAAGGGGGAAATTATTTTTTTATTAAAAAAAAACCATTTTTATTTGACTGAAAAAATTACAGAGTCTTCCTGTATATCTGACAATATTGCATAAAAATCGCCAGAGTGGCACGGATCGAGGTTCTAGGGTAAAAAAAATGAAACCACACAAATTATTTTTTTGCCTACCGGAACCTCGATCCGTGCCACCCTGGCGATTTTTTTGTGATATCGTCAGATATACTGGAAGACTCTATAGTTTTTTCAGCCAAATAAAAAGGGCCTTTTTCGAATAAAAAAATAATTATCCTCTTTTTTGGTGAAAAAATCAGCGTTACCGGAACGTAAAAATTATTTCAAATATTCCGCTTGAATGCTTACACAAAACTGCAACTTTTATGTGTAGACATTTTTTTTCAGTTACTTCAAGTTTCCGAGATCTATTCATTTGGAAAAAAACGGCGATTTCTAAAATTTTGAATTAAAAAATCTGAAAAAATTCACATAGAATGCCTTTTAGTAGCACTTTGATATAACCAATTATGGGACACATCGGAGATGGTCGAAAAAAAAGTGGCCAAATTGACAGAGAATCCCTCATATATTCTTGCATTCTGCATTTTCTGCTCTCTCAAATGCCATCACAACGTACACACAGGCATTTTAAACAAGTCCGCAACACCTCTTACCTCATTTTTCGCCGCATTCACGCTTCACGCGGATCGACGCCATTACTATAGACGTTTATAAATGCATACACGAGCCTCATACGCTCGTTTCTCTGCGGTTTCATCGCGGTACATTTTCCCTTCTCGAAACAACAGTCCGCTCACGTCGAAATGTGAATTATGTTGGTGCTTCGGGAACGATGAGAGAGAAAAAAATTGTTATACTTATAACGAAGCGTTTATAATATATCGCACGAGTATGACTGTGTATTTACATAAATATATATGAGGCATTCCACACCGATTCGACCTGGGTCTGACCCTCGACCTCTCCGATCTTGTCCGCAATTTTTTATGGTTTTCTAGTAACTCTGGAAAGCACTCAGGATTTTTTGCAGATTTTTTCGGAGCGATTTGACTTTACTATAATTTTATAAACAAATTACCTTTAGCCTAAATTTAAAAATCTGAAAAAAATCACAAAATTTCGTTGTTTGTACAAAAAATTTCGAGCGTTGAGCAAAAGTAGGCAGGAGTTTCCTTCCGTTTATAACAAGCTTTTTCGATTTTTTTTTTTTTTTACAGAAGGAGTGGAGTGAATGAATGGAGTGGACCGTTATCGAAGTATTTTTGTATGAATAAAGTATTTAAAAAAATATTTGGATAAGGGCCCACTCAATTCAGGTTTCTTCTTCTATTTGAAATTTTTTTTTCGAAAAAGCGTGTTATAAACAGAAGGAAATCTCTGCCCATTTTGGCACAACGTTTGACATTTTTCATATAAAAAACGAGGTTTTTGTGATTTTCGTGAGATTTTTAAATTTGGGTTAAAAGTAATTTATCTATAAAATTATAGTCAAGTCAAATCGCTCCAAAAAAATCTGAAAAAATACTTTTTAGAGGTACAGCAAAACCATAAAAATTGCGGAAAAAATCGGCGAGGTCAAGGGTGTGACCCAGGTCGAATCGGTGTGGAATGCCCCATATACATTAGACTGGCCCAAAATGGAACATTATTTTTTTTTTTTTACTTTCTATTTGATGAAATTATTGCTTTTACTATATTAAACACCATGAAAGGAGAGCTACTAACGATTCTTTTCAGAGGTTTATAGGGCAATTAGATTGAAAAAAAATTCACTATTCAAGTAAATAGTTACTTATAAATTCCATGTTGTTTATCTTGTCAACCGTGGATCCTAAATTGTTCAACGATGCACTAATTTGAAAAAAAAGTGTGGCTACTGTCATACGAGACCATTTAAACTTCGGTTTATTCCATAGAATGATTATTTTCCATATCCAAACTGTAAACATGGATTTTTCAAGTGTTAATCAAGTGGCAAATGAAAAAAATGATTGCGATACCTCTAAAAAAAAATCGTACGTAGTCCTCCATTTACAGCGCTCTATATTGTAGTAAAAACTATAATTTTATTAAATGGGAAGTTCATTTAAAAAATCACGTACTATATTGGGCCATTATAATATATATGGGGCATTCCATACAAAACTGACCAATCCGTGACCTCGACCATTTTTAATGTTGTTGAAAATCATATTTTTTTTTGTACGTATTGAAAGAGTTCTTTCAGATGAAAATACAAGTTATGAATATCAGACGCTGCAAATTTTTTAGCACTTGTAAAAAGGTCTCTTTAAAGGTGATGAATCTTTTCAAAAAAAATAAATAAAATGGTCCAAGTTAAAAAAAATATTTTGGGGTTAAGACTAAAAAAAATATAAAAATTAATTTCGATGTTTTTTTAAATATTTTTTTTATGAAACTACAACTCATGACGAAAAAAAATGATCTCTTATCTTATTTTGATATCTTCGATTTTTTTTAAAGTTACGAGCATTTAAAAAAAAATTGCGTGAAATTTTGAAAATTTTATTGTGGTAAGAAGGGTTGAGAGAAAAAATTGAAAAAAATTCTGAAAGACTGCTTTTAGAACGTACAAGAAAATAGAAAATTTTCAACAAAATTCAAAATGGTCGGGGTCACGTATGGTCGGTTTCGTATGGAATTCTCATATAAAATATACATATATCTGTATATTCTGGGATAATATATCCGCAAAATGCTTGCTCTATAACTCGTAGGTGTACATAATGCAAAAGCGAGAAACGCTTGAGCTGCAGGTGTTTCGCGAAAATATATACGTATATATGCATGAAGAACTGGTGAGCTCGGAGTATCTCGCGGCGCGCATATAATTCACCCCTCGTCTCGCTTTAGGGACGCTTTGATCTCCATAGAAATTTATATATAACGCGCATATACAAACTATATATTCCGAGGGTTTTTGAAATATATCATAGAATGTTCATACGTACGATACGCATACATTATATCAAATTTAAGGTTGCCCATATCAGAGTGGCGCGAGATAAATCGATGTGAGTTTATTTTTCGCTTTTCCCCGGGAATTTCGTTGCTCTGCGTCTGAAATAAAGATCCTAAAATCTTTGATAAAACAAAATAATTGAAAAACATTTTTAGAGGCGTCTCAAAGCCATTCAGGAGGAACGCCACTGTGACGGGTCAAAAAAATCGATTTATTTTTTTAGTTTTTCAAAGTTTATATATTCAAAAATATGTAAAGAAATTTTTAACTCAAAATTTCAAAAATTGACTAAGATTTTGAAAATTACTATTTTTTTAAAAACAAAAAAAAATTCAAATCTGCGCCATTTCGCGAATAAAATTATTTCGAAAAAATAGCTGCACTCAACGATAGTGACTGTTGTGTAGATTAAAATTAATTTTGGGTTTTTTTATTTCAAATTATTTTTCATTGCTGTATCGCTTCCACCAGGAGAGTCATTTTTTTATGTCATTACACTGAGAAAAAAAAAGGTTGAATATGCAAAATCGTTTAGTTGAATACGTGCAACTAAATATTTAGTTGTACAATCCAAATTTGTGTTGCCTGAATAATATTTTGGTCAACCGAATCGCGGAATTATTCCAGAAACTAATTATTCAGTTAGACCAAATAAATATTTAGTTGCCCGTATTCAACTAACGATTTTGCATATTCAACCATTTTTTTTTCTCAGTGTACGTTCATGGTAATAACTTTGTCAATTTTTAATATTTTTCAATAAAAAATTGTATGAATCTAGTTGAATATATACTTAATAAATTGTTTTTTCTCTGATCCTCAAATAATCATCCCTACTTACAAGAAAAAAAAATCCCAAAAATCGGCTATTTTTAGCCCTGTCACATACCCCCTTAAAATTCTTGACTTCACGGAAAATCAGTATTCATAAAATTCGGACATGATTCCAGTATAATACAGTTCTTTGATCTTTCTGAGAAACTGCGTTTTTTTTTTGCAAACTATATTATGACGTTGAAATTTGCATCGTTAAAACTCAACGAAATTAATTTTTTAATTTAATTTTTGAATTTTTTAGTAAAATTAGTCTCCAATAAAATCAATGAATTAATTCATAGTTTATAGACTTGATTCTGGAGAAAGAGCGAAAAATTGAAGCAACCATTTATTGTGCGACACTCTAGCGTATGTTTTACTATATATTTTCTCTGTATCGCAAGATTGGATTCGGTGCAAAGGGGTTTGTTACGTGTATTTAACGTTACCGCGTTTGCGCTTCGTATTCGCTGTGCATAGAAAATGTACATTAAACGATATGTACAGCTCGAGGCGATAACAGTCACATGAGAGCTGCGGAAAAACATCTGTCAGCAACAGAGAGCAAAATGAAAGAGAGCGTTCTGTGGGATTCTGTTGTACGCGTGTACCAGTACCAGTTTCGTACTAATTAACGTCAAACGAGAGAGGGGAGATGCGCGTATCAGAGGGTTCTTTTGAGGATTATAGCGCTTTGGAGGATTCCAATGACGTTTCCAGTTGCTCGAATTCCCTTTTGCCCATAAATACGTTAACGAACATAAATCCGCGTTGGAAAATAATTTATTAACTGTTAACAAATGTAAAGTTGAATATTGCGAAATCAATGATTTTTCAACAGTTAATAAATTAATTTTTTTCAACAGTTAATACATTATTTTGACACAATTAAATATTTCTTAACGACTAAAAAATGTTGTTACAGTTAAGTCATATTTGAGTAAAAGTTCGAACTGAATATATTTCTTTATCACAAATAAACTGTTTTGACTTTTTTTGTTTTGTTTTGTTTTTAATTTGACGACTTTTTTGACATTTCAATTGCTATTTTCATTGGAAATCGCTGATACTCTTTTACCTTTTTCTTTTCAAAAGAATGTCTCAGAATTTTTTCAATTCTTTTTATTCATCCCATAAAAAGTTATGAATTGAAAAAAAAATTGGCTTTTCATTTTTTCAAATATCTATAATTTTTTCAAAAATTGATTTATCGGGAAGTTTTTTTTTTTTAATTATCGTTTTTCAATATACTTTTTAGAAAAAAATAGAGAACAATTATTCAGACTTTCATCATTTCTTTTTTTGAATTTCGGAAAAAAACAAAAATTTCTCGATGATTGCCATTTCTATTTCTTTTTTCTTTTTTTTTTTTTTATAGAAACTTTGACATTTTCTGCAAGTTCTCTGAAATTTTCAGAGAGGCTATTTTTCGTTTTCTATTCTTTTTTTTCAATCAAAATTTCTTTTTTTTCAACTCACAATTAGCTTATTTCTCATAATACCACACTGGGGATTTTTGAGGATGTTGCGAGAACCTCAGAGTTTGAAAAAAAATAATAACGAATGAAATTGAAAGTGGTAATCATTGAAAAAATCCCAATGTTTTTTGAAAAAGTAAGAAAAAAAATAGAAGATAGTTCTGAACAATTTCTTAATTTTTTTTCTTTGAAAACTACATGTGACGAAAACAAAACAAAGAATATGAAAAAAAATTGTTGTTTGTCCAAAAATGAACCAAATAACAACTTTTTTATTTATTTTCTTTTTTCAAATGTAGTTGAAAAAAAAAATCGATTTCTTGAAAATCCTGACTGCGTATAACCCCTTAACATTGCATTTCAAAAAGTACAAAAGCCTGCGAATTAAAAATTTGCACACCGCTTCATCGTTTTTTTTTCATAATTCAAAAATCTTCTTCTACAAGGAAGCCAGAATTGATCTCCGATCTCAGAGAGAAATTTACTTTGTGAATTATGAAAAAAGATGAGGAAGCAAAATGCAATTTCTGAATTTTCAAAAAATTAGAAACACAAGAAAGATCTATTTTTCGATAAACTCATAAAAAGTTAGGAACGTGCAGGCCTCATTTCTCAAGAGTTTTTCGACCTGCACTTCAACTCTACCTAGAAATAAGATTCATTCGGTTGAAATAGATTGAAAGAATTTTTTCGACATGGGCCCAATAAATAGCCCATTGGACCGATATTTGAATAAAAGTGTATCGACGAAAAATGTATCCAAACTAAATAAATCACAGTTCTCGGTGCATCGGAGATGTAAATGTGTCGTAGCAGTATACACTTGGACTTGAGTGCACCAGGAGGTTATTGTAAAGCAAAGGGCGTAAAGAGAGGGAGGAAGATCGAGAAAGAGAGAGAGAGAGAGAGAGAAAGAGGGAGCTGCGGAGATCCATTACCGGACAATGCCTTGGTGATTAGCCGGCATGCCAGCTCCACTAACGACAGCCAAACAAATCGCGGCTCAGCCAGGATTACATCTCCCTACGGGGTACTTACTTACTACACCCTCGAGCGACAGGCCACAGAAAACCACTGAGAGAGAGAGAGAGGGGGGGAGCTGGGTAGAAAATGAGAGAACACGCTTATACTCAGCCTGTCCTTCTGCCCATTCGAATATTATATACTGCCCTGTCACTTCCCCATGTCAGGGCTTACGTCGCCCCGCTGTCAGGTGAAACTCTCGGTACCAGCAACATCAGCGATTCAGTGAGACAGGCCAGGCCTCACGTTCAAATCCCTGCCATTCCCTTCCCCTCCCCACCATCCCCTTCCCCACTTCCCTATTCCCCAGTTTCACAACCCGAAGACACGAAATTTCAGAGCGCCACCGTCATTCCAAAAGTCCATCCACGCGGGATGATTCAGCCTCCCCTCTTCACATTTGTGCTGAACATATACCCTTCTCGTGATTCGACCATTTTGCCCAGATCTCTTTCGTGAGATCCGCACAATATATGCTTCATGCACATCATCGCATAGACGTCAGGCAGAGCGTAAATAGTGGTGGAATTCATCCAGGTGGAATGACCAGAAATACCAGAAGAGGATATTCGCGGGATCAATTCGGGATGCATGAAGATACGGAGGGGAAGGCTCAAGATTATCAACGGTGCGAAATGTACTGAGGATCTTGCCGCACGTTTGAAGCTATTCCTTTATGCTTTTTTTACGCTTACAATTGTGTCTTGTCTGCAATGTGAGGAAGAAAAAAAAAGTAAAGAAAAATGTCCGGGACGTTGAACGCGAGAAGCTCTCATGGGATGAGCCTACGGGTTCATCAATGGACAGCGTCAAATGCATGCGTTCTTTGTCATGCTTCAAGTCATTGTACTTCAAGTTTAGTATGTCTGTCTTGTATATGCGGGTACGAAGTAACGAAAAGAAAAAAAAAGGTGGAATCATGTTTACGACTAATGCTCTTTCGCGGACCCAACGCCCCGAGGGAGCAATTCGACCTCACAAATAATCTACAAATTGGATTTCTTTTGGCGCTGTCTCGCCTCCGTGTACACGTTCGACGTTAGTGTTTGCCGCTGGTTTTTTCGATGGGACTTTTCGTCTCGTTCCTCCGCGTCTCCTCCGTACAATGAGAGGAGATCCTCGCGATTCCTCGGTGAGATACACGAGGTGAACCATAAGGGCGGACAGTTGGAGCTACTCTGGACCGTAGGATCGAATCCGATCTTAATCTCCGACGTTGATCACCGAGAACTCGAATGTCATGATCGATGGTAATGCTCGACGTCGTAGTTTTGGTGGAGCGATTAGAGAGAAACGTTGAATTCGTCGGTTGTCAAAATCGTTGCCAACGTAATCGAGTTTAGGTTGGAGCACAAAAAAGAAGCGGAACGGTAAGAAGATGTTGGACCAATTAATAATGCCATGGTTCTGTCCAAACATTATCGTAGGATTTGGAAATTGCCGAAAAATCCAACTGGCTTCTGGAAATCGTGGCAATGAGTGCATCAGCTCAATTCCCCAATATCTCCCTTAAGTATTTATACTTGAGAAACCTCAACCCCTAGATTTTATAGCCAAAACTCCAATACAAATATTTGAAATAAGAAAATGCATGCACGCTGTTTCGGTTCTTCACAAATGCCATTTGAATTTTATCCCATTCGAAAATGGGTTAAATTAGGCCTAAGCCTATTTTTATTTCCTAGTCTCCTTGAAGTTGAATCAAGAACCGTTCACGGAGAGAAATAGTTTTGCTACGACAGCACACGACATGCTAAAATAGTGACAGCAAAAGTAATTTGCTACGGTTACAAAAATCATTTGTTATGTCAGCAAATTGATTTGCTCTTCTAGCAAATGATATTCCCTGTGTGCATATCGGCTTGCTGCCATAACAAATGATTTTTGTAACCGCAGAAAATTACTTTTGCTGTCACTATCCCGAGCAGAAATTTGATCCAGCTAGCTTATAATAACGGATAAGGTCCTGATCAGGCATCGGTAAGGATAGCCTGATCAGGATAGCCTGATCACGCACAGATCCCAGCCGGATCATATTTCGGTATGACATAGATAACCAGACTAGCCTTACATTATCCATGTCAAGGACAGATCAGGTGGTGCTAAGGACGGGCAAAAAAACCCTGGCAGAAATTTGTTCTAGCTATAGCCTATAATAACGGATAAAGGCCTGATCAGGCATCAGTAAGGATAGCCTGATCAGGATAGCCTGATCACGCACTGATCCCAGCCGGATCATATTTCGGTATGATATAGGTCAGGCTAGCCTTACATTATCCATGTCAGGGACAGATCAGGTGGTGCTAAGGACCGGCAAAAAAACCCGAGCAGAAATTTGATACGGCTAGCCCATAATAACGAATAAGGACCTGATCAGGCATCAGTGAGGATAGCCTGATCAGGATAGCCTGATCACGCACGGATCTCAGCCGAATCATATTTCGGTACGATATAGGTCAGGCTAGCCTTACATTATCCATGTCCAGGACAGATCGGGTGGTGCTAAGGACCGGCAACAAATCTTCGGTCCGAATAATGTGGCTAGCCTGATATTTCCCTTATCCGGGATGGAGCAGGAGTGTTAGTTCCAGGACTCGCCGCGAGATGTCGCAGTACGGTGGATGATCGCTCCCATACGGATGATGTGAATAGTATGCTTATATCTGTGACCGCGAGCATGAAAATTTACTTCTCCATCGCAAGGAATAAAACCTCGCGAGAAGCCCTATTACGAAAAGTCCTTTGCTGAATTTCTCGTACTGTAGCTATACTCTATAAACACATAAAATTCTTGTGGAATACAATAAATAAGCGCTAAGGCGCCTGATCGGGCTAGAGACCGTCCGCGATCAGGACCGCATAAGGTGCCTGATCAGGCAGGAACCATGCACGATCAGGACCAGATAAGGCGCCTGATCAGGCTACGAACCGTGCGCGATCAGGACCAGATAAGGAGCCTGATCCCTGCCTGTCCGGTAATAGCGTTATTCTCCTGACATGTAGCCTGATATGCAGTCTCATCAGGGCCTGATATGTAGCCTGATCAGGGCCGGTTGTTGTTGTAAGGCCAGCCTGAGGTGGTCCTGATCCCAGCTGGAATCAAATTTCCGCTCGGGATGTTAGCATGCCGTGTGCTGTCGTAGCAAAACTATTTCTCTCCGTGTTTTGTTCCTGGATCTCTCGTAATGAATCGATTCAATTTATCGCTCTCGAAGAATACATTTACAAAGGAATAATATATCTGTAAGTGAATGTAACGAAGTGTGGATACAATGTAGGGAAGGTACTACCGAGTTCTTCCTGCTGAGAGTAATCAATCTTCGCGGGAAGGGACGAGGTCAGGGGAATCCTCTCTGGATCGGATCACTTAAGTGGGCGCGCGACGTACAAGAACACAGCTTTTTCTTGGTATCGTCGAGGATAATCCTCACCGTATGCTCCGGCGAAGAGTGTCCTCGTGTCGTCGGTGAACTGATGGCAAGAAAGAAACAGAATTCCTTACAGCTTACGATCGGGGAATAACGTTATAAGCCGAGGCGATCGAAGACGATTCGACGTGATCCTCGAGCCAACTCTTTCTCGGACGTGTTTATATATACATATACCTAAGACTATAGCCGCAAGTAATAAAGTGCATGGAAAGAAGAAGAAGTGCTGGACATAGGGGCGTGTAAACTGTCGATGGCACATCGGCCCTACAACCCTGGAGAGTGTCGCGTTACATCTTCCCTGTAAATCCTACAAGAGTCTCACGTTCACATGGGTCCGTTACATCTCTCGTAGTTCCTCGAATCGTCGTTTCCTGTATAGCCTTTCGAGACTGCATTGCCGGAAGAGAAAAGAAAAAAAAATTTTTTGGTCGTCTTTATAAACATCTCAAGGTCCATTCGATGGAAAATCAACCGCTGATTACGAATATACAATTAAAAAAATGAAATTCCGGAGAGAAATAAGAAAAACGACTCTTTTTATGCAACTGTAGGATCAGCCTAAAAAAGAAAGAAGTCGGAGAGACCGAAATTAAGATTTAAATTTGAAGGGTTTAGCCGGATAAGAATGGTGAATCGACCCCCAGCGAATTTTGTGGTGCCTTTCTTTTTTCCAAAAGTTTCTAACCTAAAAAAAAAAAATTTGTGCAAAATTACAGCTTTATACACTGCGACCTCGATAATCGGTACCTTGATCGTTGCAATTGCAGCGTAGTGGGAGAAGCGCCAAGCCAATCGGGTCGGGCCACCGTCATGTCGGCGTCCTCAATTCGACGGCAGTATGGAAGAACGTGCTATCTCAAATTGTGCTAGAAGAACGTGCTATCTCAAATTGTGCTAGAAAAACGTGATATCTCAAAATGTGCTAGAAGAACGTGCTATCTCAAATTGTGGTAGAAGAACGCGCCATCTCAAATTATGAGAGAAGAAGGGTGGTATCTCCAAATGTGATCAATTGGAGATACCACCTTCTTCTCTCATAATTTGAGATAGCACGTTCTTCTACCACAATTTGAGATAGCACGTTCTTCTAGCACAATTTGAGATAGCACGTTTTTCTAGCACAATTTGAGATAGCACGTTTTTCTAGCACAATTTGAGATAGCACGTTCTTCTAGCACAATTTGAGATAGCACGTTCTTCCATACTGCCGTCGAATTGACATACAATTGTTGAAACATCACCCGCGTTCTGTGGTCAAGCAGTCCTATCGACTGAAGACTACATTTTTTTAACAGATCACAATTGCATTTCGGTGACGCTCGTGCTCTTTATGGGTGCGAGGTTAAACTAATTCGCTTCATTAATTGATCTCACGATTAATTAGTTAAGTAGCAGCCCTTGTAGCTATGAGCCTGGGCGAGGATAAAGAACGGTTTATTGCAATATTTAAATAAATTGGAATTTATTCAAATATCGAAACGGTTCACTACACTATAATTTATTTTAGAAATTGCAGTATTTTCAGTGAAAAATAAAAAACCCACTGCAAAATATACTACGTTATTTTCAATTTTTACATTGTACACTGTAATTTTTTCACGGGCCCTGGATAATTTTTACAATGTGAAATGTGTAAAAAGTTCACCGCATACGACAGAAATATAACGTTTCACGTAGTATACATTTTACCGTTCCACACTGTAATAATTCGTCTGATGGGCATGTGCTATGTCATATGTGACATCTGTATTTTGTATTAAAGAAATATGCAAATTTCACTGTTTGCCCTTCCAGAAGGCGCTGTTGATGGGGAAAACTGTAAAAATTAATGGGAATCTCAGCAGTTCCCACAGATCATTTTTTTCCGTGTATGAATCACGAAAGTAAGATACAAGATTTGATTTGGTTTGACCTCGAAATGAAAGAAAATCAGTATATTAGGCAAATGTTTTCGCTGACGGGTCTTTGAAATTTCAAAAAGCGGGCATAATTTCCATGCTTCTTGATCAACTTCCAATCTCACAAGCCGAAATTATTAACGGAAAAAAATCAATTTTTTAAACATTTTTTGATTTTTTCACTGGCAATCTTTCGAAATTTCGACATACGAATACGTTTTTGATCCAACAAGTCCTTCGAAGCAGCTGAAGGCGAAAATTGCGGTACAGTAGACACCGTTCTCGGCTGAGATAGCCTAACCTAACCTAAAAAGCGTTTAAAAACAGCTAGAAGTCTTTATTCATTTGGGTCATTCCATGTCAAATCGACCAATCGTTGGAATCAATGCCTTTCAACTTCGATGAAATTTTGTCAGAAGATTTCTTTTATCATAAAACGAAGGTCTACCAAAGGAAAAATTAGATTATTTTTTTTTCGAGTGTTATGCAAAATTAAAAATTTCACAATTTTTTCAATTTTTCAAGTTTATTTTCTAAATATCTCGAAAACTATTATAGTTACGAAAAAATCGTTCTGGGCTCATCTTAAATAGTATACTTGAGGCAATGAAAAAAAAAAAAAAATTCCGAAAAGTTTTTAAAAAAATGATGAATTTTTTAAATTTGTGCAAATCGATCAACGATCAACATCATCAACATTAAATTTTTTGTTCCTTTTTTTTATATAATACCTTGTACTGAACAGTACAAGGTATTATATTTAAAAAACTTTCAGAATGGCATTTTTTTCAAAAATATGAATTTTTGAATTTTGAAATTTTTTTTTCAACCTTCAAGTTAAGTAAACTTGAGCAATCATATAATTTTGTTATTTTGAGCACTAAAATATTACATGTCTGCTCAACTTTACTTAATTCAGAGGTTAAACAAGAAAAAAAATTCCAGAATTTAATTTTTTTTTTTTAAACATCATTCTGAAAATTTCAGGATCTTTTAAGATCAGTACACGGTATTATATAAAATAAATTGGTCCCCTAATGTTGATCGTGGATTAGCACGATTTTTTTAAATTAAAAATTCTCCAAATTCATCATTATCCAAAAAATTTTTTCGGAATATTTTTTCTTCATCGCCCCAAATATACTCCTTAAGGTCAAGATATTTTAAAAATAAACTTGAAAAAATGAAAAAATTGTGAATATTTGAATCATGGATAACTTTCGACAAAATTTTAAAAATTTTTTTTCCTCCGGTAGAACTTCGTTTTATGATAAAAGAAAACATCTGACGAAATTTCATCGAAATTGATAGAGGTCGATTCCAACTATTGGGCGATTTGACATAAAATAACCCATTTACCAAATTGCAGTATGTGATAATTTGATTTCAAGTGCAATTATGTTTTTAAGCGATATCCTAAATACATTGCTAATCGCAATTCACCCCAAAAGCGCCCAAAGCATGGATCGATGATGGCTCACGAAATGGCGAGTAGACTCGAACAAAATGGCCGTCCGGGCGGCCATCTTGGGTAAGATCCCAGTTCCGCGCGACACGCGAGCTCTCTCGTATTTTCTTCGCTCGGCGGCGAACTCTCTTTTCGTGTTATTGCTCCGCACGCTCAATAAAGTACAGAGTCTAAGTATAAAGCTCGGCTGAAGAGCTCTCGAGCGGAGGCTGTTTTTGTACGTGTTTTCGTTCAGGAACCTCTCCTCGAGATATCACCCATCAGGCGGACAGGTCGCTTTCTTAACTGTTCCGCGGTTAAACGAGACGAAGAAAATGAACATAAAGATAGAGAAAGAGCGTGGAAATTAAAGTTGAGCGAATTGCGGCGAGAGCGTAAGTGCGCGTGCGCGCGCTCACGTGTGGCAAACCCACGGAAGATCAAAGGTGCCGCGAGTGAGTGACGGAAGCCAGCTGGCGGAAGATGTTCACAAGTAGAACGAGATAGGGCATCAGCTCATATGCATACATATTTTATGAATTACTAGATCACGTGCTTGCCGTGCCCGTGACAGCGCATTAGATCACTCGAGATGAAAATTTAGGATCACTCGGAAGAACTTTTGCAAAGTCATTTTGAAATTTTGATCATTTTGACCTTTCACTAACTTGTCCAGTTTATACACGCGTATCGGCGTGTATATTTGAATCGACTTCGGCTAATCAGTAACCTAGAACAGTTAAGGTTTTCTTGTTTTTTGCGTTTTGGCAACAATTGGATCTGTCCACTAAAAAAGGTGTAATTTTTTTTCTACTCAAAACTTTGGCTCTGGGATGCGCTCATTCACTTCGTGATCGTTGAAGCTTCAAAACGCTGCTTTGTTCATCCGATTCTGATTATTTTTCGATTTTTGGCAGATTTTTAAAGTTCGACCACCGGATTTTGCAAATTTTTTAAGGCATACCCCTTTCCGTTTTATTCGGCCGTTTTCAAACTGCTGCCATTTCTACAAAAAATTATATTTGAGAATAAACCAAACGGCAATCTCTAAGTTTAGTGGGAGCTTTTAAGTACGAGAAAGAAATTTCCGAATCGGTCAAACCGATCGAGAGTTATGAGCGTTTGAAATTTTGCGATTTTGAGGTTTTCGAGAATGGGGCTAAAACTGAGGAAAAATGTTTTTGATGAAAATTCATAAAAATTTTGATTTTTTGAGATAACTGTTGATAGATTCGTGTTCAGAGGACAAAATACATCGATATAATGTTTGAAGAAAAAAAATCTATTTTTTTTCCATTTTCGCCAAAATTGAATCTGTCCACTAAAATAGGTGTAATTTTTTTTCTACGCAACATTTTGGCTGGAGACTTGGCTTATTCTCTTTGTAATTGTTGAAGCTTCGAAACGCCGCTTGTTCATCCGATTCTGATGATTCTTAGATTTTTTGCAGATTTTTAAAGTTCGGCTATCAATTTTTGCTAATTTTTTAAGCCATACTCTAAATTTTTGCTCCGTGGCCTCATTCTCTTTGTAATCGTTGAAGTTTCGAAACTCCGCTTTGTTCATTCGATTTTTATGATTTTCGGAAATTTTTCCCCTATTCTAACCTCTATTCCAACCACTTCTCAGCTCTGGAATAATGACAATAGTGACCAAATTTCGAAAATAGTAAGAAAAGTGACGCACGGAAAAAAATGGTTGGTTGGGACAACCAACTAACAATCTACTATTCATAGTTAGTTGACGCGACTAGTCAAAACAACTGACTTGATTAGTCAGTTTAACTAATAAAATAGTATTCAAGAGGATGGACAATGAATGGATGGATAGTAAAGGATAGACAAAGAATTTTGTAGACACTGTAGCCAACAGTATGATCATATCTGCAGATTTGTCAGTACCCCAAAAATCCGCCAGGTGGCTTCCTCTCGCACAAACGAACTTTCCCCTCGAAGCTTATAAACTTTTCCAAGTTCGTCTATGTTTGATATCCTTGTTTTTCAGTATGGATATTTAATACTTTGCGGCAAAACGCAAGATGGTCGAATCCGAAATGTATTCCCATAAAAAAGGGTGTTTTTTCTTTTACCTTCTCTTGAAAATAAGACGAAGCTTTACTAAATTGTAAAATTCAGCGACATTCAAAGATTGAAATGTTTGAAAATATTGTTTAGATATAAAAAAAAAATTATAATAAACCACGAGCAAAGTAGTTGATACACCCATTTCACCCGTGGTTGGCCGAACTAACAAGTTATCTAGTCTGGCATTTATGAACTAACCACATAAGAATCGTTGATCCAACCAACTTCTCGTCTGGTGCTCAGAGCACTAAGACAGTTGGTTGAGTCAACTAATTTTTTTAAATATATTTTTCGATATACGTAAAAATATATTCGCGATAAGTACGTTTTCGGCAGAAAATATTTCTTTGAAATATATATTAAATATATTTTAGATATATGATTATTGTGCATAAAAATATATTTTTTGATATATGTAAAAACATATATTGTGTATATGTAAACATATATTAAAAATGTATCTAAAATATGTAGAGCATGCACTCAATATATATGTTTGATATATTTAGTATATATCTTCAATACATTTTTTATATTTATATTGTAATATTTTTAAATAGATTAAAAATATACCTAAAATCATATTTGTAATACATACATTTTCGGACAAAATATACTTAATATATCCAAAAATATATTTTCCGTAATAATTGCCGATATATTTTATTTCCATGTGGGGATCAAAATCGATGAAATATAAAATATGAGTTTTCCCCGAAAGCGTAAAATTTACATTCAATTCAATCGAAAAACGTAAATGCGGAAAGAAAAATCAACTTTGAACCTTCCCACACAGCGTGAAGCATCGTAGATCCTCGGAAAAACCGCTTTACAAATTCTCCCTGTCGTTCGTTTCGTGTGCTTGTGTTGAT
>OX333077.1:18606075-18659272 GCA_946863875.1 Alloplasta piceator | reverse complement strand
CAACGTTCCTTTTCATTTGACGCTTTTCCCTCGTTCTTTGCCTCCTACGTCCATCTTTTTTTTTTTTAATTCTTTCACACAGAAACGACAAACGACTCGTATTTACACGAGTTCCACAATGTGTCGGTACATTAGAAACGTCAAACAATTTGACGAGGTGACATTCCATAATGTGCATTGAGAATGAAAATGCTACCAAACACTCGTGCAAGAAGAATTCCGCCTCCAAAGATATTTCCAGAAAATGCTGATGAACTCTCTTTCTCAGTCGATACAGTCAAGAATTGATTGAGTGACCGAGTCTTCATTGAAAGAAAAAAAGGTAGCTACGAATCGAATGATCGCGTGAAATTGAAGGTATAAATATGAGATCGGACCTTCTTGGCCTTGTGAATAAGGTTTTGCTTATAAATGGTTATGCAGGCATGAAAGATATCCAGCTTTGAACGTCTGTACACTTAAATTTTGGGATACCGACTGACTCTGGGTCGTAAAAATCCTGCTAATGTTTTTTCTGAAAAAAAAAAACGTCAAAATAAATCGGAAAAAATTCTGAATCACTTTTATAACATTTTTTTCCATGATCCAATCATTTGTTTAACCATTCATAGTAGACAAAGTTTTTTACAACAATTAATGTAACCGAAATCGAGGAAAAATGGATTTTCATTTAAAAAATCACAACTAAAACGAATTTTCATGAAAAAATAACATACTTTCGAGGTTGTACAGCTGAATATATGTCCTTTTGGGGAAAAAATACAGTAAATGTGCTACTTTCGAAAAGTAAGTACTTTGATTAATGGAAGAAAGGCCGCCTTTTTAAATAGGAAAAATCGGAGAGAACAAAATTTTTGGGTTTATTCTCAGTTTATTTATTACAAAACTTGTACGAAATTATAGTAATCAACTAAATCTAATGAATGACAATGAAAAAATATTTAATCTCATTCTGGAAAATTTTTGGATGTGCACTGCAGGCACAAATACGTGCCTGCTCTTGGTGGTGTGCCCCTTCTGAAACTTCGTCTTGCACGATTTCAGGCCTTTCCTTCATACTGCGCATGAAAGATAATATATTTATTTTTTAATTCTCATTTTGAGGTTAGAATCATACAATACATCAGAATGGTCCAAAAAGGCGACTATTTTTGTTTTTCGAAATAATATATTAAATTTTTTCGGGGAGGTGAAAAAAGATGCCTGTTAAAAGCAGAGCTTTTAACATAAATATTTATAGATACATCTCATCGCAAATTTCTATTTCTCATTTCAATAACACAGGAAAAAAAATTCAAGCTTTGAAATTTTATACCTCAGCTTCAAGTCAATGTATCAAAATGAACGATAAATATTCTTGTACAGAATTGAACGCTCTAAAAAAAAATCTCTTATAATTTTTCGATAAACTCACTCCTTCAAAAGTTATTCAAGGTTAAAGTTGAATTTAGAGTAAATTTCACTTTTTTTTTAAGTTTCCGGCAAAATATTAAGACTTATTATTAAATATCGTAAAATCTTTCTTGAAACAAAAGTTTAAATTGCACTAACATAAAATACCTAATTTTTAAAGAAATGAGTAGTTCACACATATTTACAGTCTAATATACATATGAGGCATTTCATACGGTTTCGAACGGGGAAAAGTTTTGGACCCTAAAAAAAATTAAAATTTTATCAAATTATTTAATTATATGAAAAATTGTTCAATTTTTTCAAAATTCTTCGATCAATTTTTTTTGAATTTTTCAAAATTTTTAAATTTTCCAAGTACCGTTATATCTTGAAAACATACGATTAAACAGAAAAATGTTTCAAACAAAAAAGTTGCAGTTTTACATGAACTTTATGAAAAAATTTTTTTTTTGATTGTCCGAGTTTAAAAGATGACTATTTTCATAAAAAATATACGAAAATAATTTTTTTCGATCGGTATGTCATTTTCGATTTATCTCAAAAAAATCCAAAAAACACTCCGAAGTGTTTACAATAGACACGTATTTTTTTGTTATCTCGCTCGATTAGTTGTTCCAAAGCTATGCTTTGTTTTATTATTGTGATTTTTTTTTAGAAAAATCAATTATTGATCGATCGTGGCGCCGCTGTACGTACGACTTACTAGTTTCTTACGGAAGGGACCCCCCCCCCCTTCCTAATTCCAGAGATATTCGATTTGAAAATTTGGCTTGTGCCTTAAAAGACCCAGTACACAAACGGAGGGTAAAGAGACAGCGGACAAAGAAAAACACTGAAAGGAAGAAAGAAAAACATATCACGCAAAGTTCGAAACCGGGTGATATAAATAATGCATCGAGCATTGTTACGCCTTCCCCCATAAAAGACTTCCCTATCGATGCATTCTATTGTTATCTCTCGAAATAAACTCAACTGCACGGAGTAGCAGAGACCTGTCCATGGCGGTACATTATCTTTCGTACGTAACATTATACATTATATTGTATTTATGTGCATTGTAGGTCTACCGAAAGCACGTGAGAATTTATATAGTGTGCAGGGTAAAAAAAAAAGTCAGCGTTTTTGTTAAAATCGCGCCGACGACTTCTTGTCCCGTAAAGACCTCCTGTGAGAATGTGATGAATGACTCAAATTGGACCAACGGAGATGGAAGGATACGCCCATCGCGCTTAACATATGAATCAAGCCATTCAGAGTGCCAAAGATAGCAGAGAGGAATTAAGATAGTCCGGGAGATGCTCCTCTGTGAGAGGTATTCACTAAAAATAAACACTCGGCTCTCGTTCCGCTGGATCACTAGAAAAGTATTCATAGAATTTTCGTGATGAGGGCGTGTGACTCATAATTAATCGTTAATTAAGTTAAAAAGCATTTGGCAGGTTGTATCAGCTACCTTAAGAAGCATATTTTTGTATTTTTTTTTTTATTATCGTGATTACATATTTGTACATACTTTTTAATACAATTCGACTATTCGAACGATTTGGATCAGCATCCGTGCACGAAAGTTCGCTTTTGCCGATGGATATGGAAAATATACTTTTTAAACCAGCGTTTCTCTACCGATTTCAAAAAAAATCAAAAATTTGTTTTTTTTTCATGGAATTTTTTTTTATTTTTTTAAAATACTAAACCCTATTTGTAATCATTGAATCTTTTTTTTTAAAGATTATTTTATAGCGACACGATTTTTCTACTATTATGAGAAAAATTAACATGATTTTGCTCTTCATTCCCTACAAAAAGTCGAAAAATCGAACTTCAATACATTGAAAAAAAAACGATAAAACTTCTTATTTTTCATTGGAACAAATCATTCTTTGAGTTTAGTTAATGGATGATCATGGTTGGAGTAGTTGTGAGACATAACAAATAGATGTAGACAATATGATTTTATTGCTCATTTTAGTTTATTCACCCCTATTATCTATATTGCAGCATATTAATCTTCATAGCTATCGTTGCTGATCACGGCATCGACCTCTTCAACATCAAAGAGTCCTGCTTCCTGTTTTATTTTATTTTTTTTCAATGTTTTGCAGGTCGAATTTTGGGACTTTTTTTTAATTTAAATATAGGAAATGAACAATAAAATCATGTCAATTTTTGTCATAGTAGTAAAAAAATCCCTTCCCTACAAAATATTGTTTTTAAAGAAAGATTCGATATTCAAAAATAGAGTTTACCATTTAAAAAAAGATAAAAATTGCCCATTAACATTGACAGGTTTCTGATTTTTCAAATTTTTTTGAAATTATTCGGTGGCCTCTTAGATTTAAAAAATGCAAAAATCAAAAAAACACTTTCTTCAGCACGAAGACTCCTCGGTATCGATTTACACTGCGACCTCGATAATCGGAATCCGTCGGGATCGGCTCTTGCAAGAAGTGGGGTTGCGCACATTGCACAGAACCGTCTCTGCGCCGCTGGTGACCGACGTTGGTAATACATCGGAGCTTATAGTTGCTCGCTAGCTCTCTCGCTGGCGCGAGAGGGCGCGCCGTTCGACGCCATCTAGCGGATCTCGGACGACATGCCGAGATCGTGGCACGCCGCAAGTCGTCCCGTTACAGTGCCACACTGTAAAAATTAAAATAGACGTTGCATATTTTGCGGCGCGCATTTGATTTTTCACTGGGAACACTGCAATTTCTAATTATGTGCTTTGAATACTCTACTGAGACCATTGTAAATTTTACAGTTCAAACGCCGTGGATTTCGTCTTTTCTGCTTGTGATTTCTACTTTGTCATTTTTTTGCGGTGACCATTACATTTTTTACAGTGTAAATCAGCATTTATAATGGTTTGAAAAGTAGAAACTACATTAAATCCATTAATTTATAATGGTGATTCCCAGTAAAACGCCTGAATTACAGTTCTGAATCGTATATTCTGCTTTGAATTCAGTAATTTTTTAAATATTATATTAGGTGTACAAATAAGTTTCCGCGGTTTGTCAAAAGATGGCCCCACCTGAAGGTTATGGAGAAATTGTCAGATGTAAAACGTAATATCCCAAGTTTCGTCATCCGGCAACACCATAACCTTAAAGTACTAGTGATTCCGTATCAGCATCACGTAATTTTTTTCGTGCAAAAATGTCAAGTTTTGTGCCGAATAAGCATCATTTGCGAGAACTTTTGATTTACTTCTTTAATTTGAAAAAATCTGCAGCTGAGGCGCATCGATTGCTTCTAGAAGCATACGGTGAAGCTGCTTTAAGTGAGAGAAGTTGTCAGGAATGGTTTCAAAAGTTTAAGAACGGTGAGTTTGACGTGAAGGACAAAGAACGGACAACGGAACGGAACGGACAAAGAACCTGCAAAACCATTACTGGAGCTCTCTACCAAACACAATTGATGAGATTGAGTCGGGCACTTAAGGAAAAACGCGCCCATTACTACTCCAGACAAGACAAAATTATTCTTTTACACGATAATGCTCGTCCACATGTTGCGGCGCCGGTAAAAACATACTTGGAAACACTCGACTGGGAAGTTTTACCCCACCCGCTGTATTCACCAGACTTAGCCCCTTCCGATTATCACCTGTTCCGGTCGATGGCACATGGTCTGTCTGAGCAGCGCTTCACATCATATGAAAACACCAAAAATTGGGTAGATTTGTGGATAGCGTCAAAAGATGAAGAGTTTTTTCGACGGGGTATCCGAATGTTGCCAGAAAGATGGGGAAAAGTAGTGGCAAATGATGGAAAATACTTTGAATAAAACGTAATGTACTGTTCCTTCACAATAAATTCCTAATTTTTTATAAAAAACCGCGGAAACTTATTTGTACACCTAATACATGAATTGTCACTGATCATTTTTTTCCGTGTATATGTGAATGAAATTTTTGTTCAGTGGCGACGTGACGGCGGCTCTCAGCGACTCGGGACTAACAGCGGCAGAGACCCGTTTGATTTTGACAGCCGACAGCGAGTCAAAACACGATCCTGTCGGTCGCTCTCTTCATCTTTCTCTCTAAAAAGAGACCCTATAGTGACTTGGCTGATGCGTAACTCGCGCGCCATTCATCACTCCCGCAATTAAGGTCAAATTTGTGACAGCCACTTAACGTAATAACGGATCGCTCCCGAAGGACCGGTTTCTGGCTTCCTGCTGCCGATGAAGCTTCGCAGACGTCGTTATATAGGTAAAATAACACACTTGGCGTATATCCACATACAAACGTACACGCTGAAGATAATCCCCGAGAACACGACATCTTCCAGACATCGAAAAGCCAGACTATGCGAACAGATTCTTCGTTCTATCGTGGGAATTCGTTACAGTTTCGTTGGACACTTCGCCAGATTTACTTTAGAATATTTGTCAAAAATCCTGAAACATTATTAGGATCAAGAGAAAACAGAACTATGAAAAATAAGAACCAATCAATCGACCATTGACAATCCAAGTCAACAAAAGCTCCCGCATCGAACTCTCTCCGAGTTCAATAATTAAGATTGATAATGAGAAAAGATTTGGGATAATTAAGGCGTATTTTATAGTCGTAGGAAATTTCCGAGAATAGTTCAAAGCTGAAAAGGAAATTGTCCTTGAAATGGTACTTTCTAATCGCATTGATCGACGTCTGAAAAATTGCCCTTCGTCAGCGAACAATTCAAGACTGCGAGATGATGACGAAGAATGTTTGCGGCAAAGCGAGATGGGATTTTTTTTTTCACACTAATGTTCACGATATATTTGAACATCGTCGTGAAAGCATCGTTGAACGAATGTTTGCGTAGCTCGTTCTCAATCTCAATTGCATTAGAGTTGTGCTCTGGAAGCTGACAACTCGCCCCTTGGAGCGTGGGACGTTGAATAAGTTGAAACAGCTGATGCTTCTTGCACGCAACACCCTTCGAGAAGACCGTCAATAAACATAGCGAGACTCTTCAACATATTGCCTTGGAGTCAAAAGAGCATGTCATCCTTGTACCTTGATTTTCATCCATTCGTGCTTGAGCAAGTTTGGAATCCATTTTCGAGGTGCTACCCACATGGAAATAAAATATATCGGCAAATATTACGGAAAATATATTTTTTGGATATATTAAGTATATTTTGTCCGAAAATGTATGTATTACAAATATGATTTTAGGTATATTTTTAATATATTTAAAAATATTACAATATAAATATAAAAAATGTATTGAAGATATATACTAAATATATCAAACGAAAATATTGAATGTATGTTTAATATATTTCAGATGTATTTTCCGGTGTATTTGAAATTATACACAATATATATATATATATGAAAAATATTGAAGATAAATACTAAATATATCAAACATATATATTGAGTGCATGTTCTATATATTTTAGATATATTTTTAATTGGTGTTTAAATATACACAATATATGTTTTTACATATTTAAAAAAATATATTTTTATGCACAATAATCATATATCTAAAATATATTTAATATATATTTCAAAGAAATATTTTCTGCCGAAAATGTACTTATCACGAATATATTTTTGAGTATATTTCTTATATGGAATATACATATTATTTATTTAATATACATCTGATATATATTTTAGATACATCTAAAATGTATTTAGAATATATAATGTACACTTCAAATATATTTTAAATACATTTTTACGTATATCGAAAAATATATTTTCCGGTATATTATATTTCTGTGTGGGTAATGTCGGTATTTAGCCTCCCCTTAACGATGAGAGGAGCCTCGGGATTACGGTGAACGATGCTCTCGGGGGTAAAACCAGAAGCGGAGGAGCATCTTCATGTGCGGAAAGCGAGAAGGAACGAGTGAGAAGCACAAAACGATAAATCCTGGCGAAAATTCATGAGGCTGGATCGAATCTCGCGCGCTTCTTTGCTCGATACTGTGTCGCGAACAGCCGGATGTCGTAAGTCTGTCCGAGCAATCGGAATTGCACGAGGTCCAAAGTGTGAGGATCGCGTTCTCACGTGTGTGGTCTTCGTAAAGTCTCTTGACTTCGCTGGTAGTCGAGCTGACACTCGAGATTGCTTTTCGCACGAAACTCACGAGTTTATGCGAGTTTTACCGTGGCGCGATCGGTTCTGATGTCGACCCCCTGAGGCGCCAATAGGCCGGAAAGAAAGAGTCAATGTTTCTTGTACCCACAAATACACGAACACGCACGTTGAGTACGTGCAACAGGGATGAGAGAATTCAAGACTGGTCGAGTCTGTGCACCTTCTTAAGGTTGTTTAGAAGCTATGAAACCTTTGAATGTTAATTGTTCAATAAATAGCTTCTTAATCGTACTGAAATTTTTACACTACCTCCTGAATACTTCATGTAAGAACATACCAAATTTTCAGAATTCTATCATCGTTACTTCAACCTCCTTAAGGGTTAAAATAAAAAGTGATGAGAAAATTCTGAAAATTTGGTATGTTTTTGTATGAGGTATTTAAGAGGTCGTGTAAAAATTTCAGAAAGACGATTGGGAAGCTCGTTATTAAGAAATTAACGTTTTGTTAAAAACAATTTTGTAAAAAAATAAAAAAAATATTTATCAATAAACTTCGTTTTCTTTCCGTTGCTTTCAGTATATTGTGGATATTAAAAAATTGAGAGGTCAAAAAAAAACTTACCGCAAAGTTATATCAGTTTCCATAAGACTACGTTTAATTTTATTTAATTTGTTAATTTTAATTATTCGATAACGAGCTTCCAAGTCGTCGTGAAATTTTTACACGACCTCTCAAATACTTCATTGAAAAACAAACCAAATTTTCAGAATTTTTTCATTAAACGTGATTTGCTTCTAAACAACCTTAAGGCGGCGAGAAAAGATGAGTGGGGTGATCGTGGCAAGTACTCTTATTCTTGTACACTAAACTGATTCAAAAAAAGCGACTATTTTTTGTTTTTCGCAGTAACGTATTAAATACTTTCGGGAAGGTGAAAAAAGATGCTTGTTGAAATTAGAGCTCTTAATAAAAATATTTAGCGGTGGCGCATCGCATATTTTGATTTCCCATTTAAATAACACAGGGAAAAAAATTTTCAAACTTTGAAATTTTATATCTCAGCTTCAAGCCAATGTACCAAAATAAACGACACATACTTTCGTAAAGAATTAAACGTTCTACAAAAAAGATCTCTTGTAATTTTTCGATAAACTCACTCCTTCAAAAGTTATTCAAGGTTAAAGTTAAATTTAGAGTAAGGTTCACTTTTTTTTTTAGATTCCGGCAAAATGTTGAAACTTATTACTAAATATCGTAAACACTTTCCTGAAACAAAAGTTTAAATTGCGTTAATATAAATTACCTAAATTTTAAAGAAATTACTCATATTCACAGTCTAATATACATATATATTAGAACGTGAATAACTTTTGAAGGAGTGAGTTTATCGAAAAATCACGAGAAATCTTTTTTGTAGAGCGTTCAATTCTCTACAAGAATATATGTCGTTCATTTTTGTACATTGACTTGAAGCCGAGATATAAAATTTCAAAGTTTGAAATTTGTTTTCCTGTGTTATTTAAATGGGAAATCAAAATATGCGATTTGCCACCCCTAAATATTTTTATTAAGAGCTCCAATTTTAACAGGCATCTTTTTTCACCTTCCCGAAAGTATTTAATATGTTACTGCGGAAAACAAAAAAAAATGTCGCTTTTTTTAAAATCAGTCTATTGTACTCTTAATCATTTCACGAGATCGCGTTTCCATAAACGAGAACTTGGGAAACTCTTCCCGATTTTTTATCAATTATGTAATACGCTTCTCGTCTTGTAATTGAAACTTAAGAGCATGTGCATAAAAAATTGCTAGATTACAAAAGTTAGAGTTGACAAAGATTTGTTGGATAAATCAACTTATTTAATTTACTTATTTAATTTGATTTATATAATACCGAATTTCTGGAGCCATTCTTTTTGAATTCAAAGAATATACATTTTTTAAAAACCGAATCTTCCATACAATTCTCTGATAATTCGATACTAATCATTCTTATAATTTATTGCGTTTGGGTGAAAATATCGAAACCGAATTTCTGAAGCCATTCTTTTTAAATTCAATGAACAAAAATTTTTTAAAAACTGAATCTTCTGTACAATTCTCTAACAATTTGATACCAATCGTTTTTGAAATGTAGTGCATTTGCGTGAAAATATCGACACCGATAATTGCTGAATTACAAAAGTTAGAGCGTTGAAAAAATCAACTTTTTCAAATTCACATTTAATTAGGTTTCTATAAAATCGAGACGTTTCTAAAACTACTATAACCACAGTAAATCATCTCTTCCACGATGTAGGTATTTGTGTCGGTGTTAGATTGGAATCAAATCGGGAACGAAAATCAGCCGATGCTTCTCTTTTCAGCGTGCACTCAGCGGGAGTTCGAAGACAGGAGGAGGGCTGGAAGCAAACGCGATCCAGCTGAGAAGGCTGAGACCACTTCTCCGGTTGTCTCTACTCGGGATGCCACGAAAAGAGACATAGGGAATCGCGCTGGTTGGCGAAGAGAGGTGACGTAATCCGGTACTTAGCGTCGACCTCGACGCGCCATCGTTTCACCGTACTGTCAGCCTCACTGCGGGTTGTCTTCTTCGTCTTTGGTACTCTCCATTCTCTCTCTCTCTCTCTCTCTCTCTCTCTCTCTCTCTCTCTCTCTCTCTCTCTCTCTCTCTCTCTCTCTCTCTCTCTCTCCCTCCCTCCCTCCCTCCCTCCCTCCCTCCCTCCCTCTCTCTCTCTCCCTCCCTCCCTCCCTCCCTCCCTCCCTCCCTCCCTCCCTCCCTCCCTCCCTCCCTCCCCCCCTCCCTCCTTGCTTTTCTTCAGCTGCCTTGAAAGATCCTCGCAATGTGTCTCGCGTGTCTTGTTCAACGTGAATATACACGACAAGACCCCTTAATACATTTATAAAGAGTTTTTACACGCTGTTCTCTTGTTCTCGCGAATCTGATTGCAATTCTTATGGTTTTCAGCGCAAAAGTAGCGCACAATCGTTCTAGACATGCACGTCGCAATGTGGAAGTTGCTTTGATTGAGTAAAAGTATTCCTTTTTCCATTGTTCAAGGTGTTGTGACAAAAAAAAGTCTGTTGAAAGAGTTTAGCCGGATAAGAATGGTGAAGGGGCCTCTAACGAATTTTGTGGCGCCAATTTTTTCCAAAGTTCCTTACCTGAAAAAATAATTTTGTGCGGAATTACAGCTTTCCATATCGATGCCGAGGAGTCTTGCTGCTAAAAAAAGGGTTTTTTTTAAAAATTATTTTTGCATTTTGTAAATATCACGAGGAGACCGAAAAATCTTAAAAAATTCTGAATGATCACAAGCATGTCAATGTTAATGGGAAATTTGTTTTCTTCCTTTCTAATGTTAAACTTTATTTTTAATCTTCGAATCATCATTTAAAAACATTATTTTTCGAGCGATTTTTCTATTATTATAAAAAAAATTGGTGTGGTTTTACTCTTCGTTCCCTACATTGAAAAAAAAAAATCCCAAATTTCGACCTGCAACACCAGTGATCGACGAAATCGATATTTTCGTCAATTTAATTACCGCTAATTACTCTGTGTTAGAAAGTTTTATAATTGTTCCAATAAATATTACTCATTATTAAGGCACTCAGTAATGAGGCAGTAAGGTATTTCTAATATTCGAAAATTCGAAAATTCATGTTCGATTACGATATTTTACTTACTAATTTTTTATGAAATTAGTTAATTATTCTTTCCAATTATTAATTATTCGAATAACTAGATAATTAATTCTTCTAATTACTAATTTTCCAAAAAATTAGTTAATTATTCTTTGCAATTATTAATTATTTGATAATGCATATTTAGGCTTCCAAATTTGTTTAGTGAAGTTAAGCAGGAACCCTGATAGCCAGTGTTGTACTATAAAAACTTGGTCATCTGTAGCTTGGAATCAAGTTGACGCCAAGTTTACGGTAAGTTTTTGGTGAGCAACATTGGGATACAAGTTGATCGATATCTATGGCCGGTAATTAAATACAAATTGTAGGCAAACTTGTACACAAAATATACTCCAACTTTTATACAAGTTCACTCCAATAACATCTACAATTATTTGCAGTCAAATTGTACTTAAATTGTGAAGGAATTTATAATTAATTAGTAATTTATCTATATAAATTATTAATTATTCAAATAATTGGTAATTGAAATAGTTCAATTACTAATTACTTGAATAATTAGTAATTTAGATATATACATTACTCATTATCCAAATTAAAAATAATTGACATAATTAAATTATAAATTATTCAAGTAATTAGTATTGAAATAATTTAATTACTAAATAATTTAATGATAAGTATTTTAAAGAATACGATTACTAATTTTTCTAATAATGAATAATTGAACGAATTCACATATTCAATATCCAAATAATTCGTAGTATTGGTCTTTAAATTACTGATTATCGAGATACCTAAAAAAAATAATGGATGATAATATTAATTTTGTGTAAATAACGATTAATTAAAAATCTAACATTTTTTTTTGTCAATCACTGTGCAACACATTGGAAAAAAATGAAAACGACAAAATTTCTCATCTTTCATTGGAAATCCATTAATAAATCATTCTTTTGGTTTATTAAATGGGTGCTCATGACTGAAAAATAGAAAACAGGACTCTTCCATGTTGAAGAGGTCAATGCCGAGATCAACAGGGATAGCGATGAATATTAATATGTTGCAAAACCATTGCAACATATGGTGGATAAACTGAAATTAGCAATAAAATTGTATTGCTTACATCTATTTTTTATGTCTCATAACTACTTCAGCCATGGCCATCCATTAATTAAACCCAGAAAATGATTTATGTATCGATTTCCAATGAAAATAAGAAATTTTGTCGTTTGTATTTTTTTTTAAAATGTGTTGCAGGTCGATTTTTGCGATTTTTTTTTCAATTTAGGGAATGAAGAGTAAAAACATGTCAATTCTTGTCATGATAGTAGAAAAATCTCTTTGCAATAAAATAATGTTTTTTAAGGAAGACTCGATTATTCAAAATATAATTTAGCATTTAAAAAAAAGAAAAAAAAATTCCATAATGTTAACATTGACATGTTTTTGATTTTTTAAGATTTTTTGGTCGTCTCTTGGTATGTAAAAACTGTAAGAATCGAAAAAAATATTTTTTTTAGCAGGAAGACCCTTCGGCAGCGATGTATAAAGCTGTAATTTTGCACAAAATTGTTTTTTTTAGGTTAGAAACTTTGGAAAAAATCGGTGATACAAAATTGGCTGGGGGCTTACTTTCGGGTATTGTTTTTATAACCCTAGAGTATTGTTTATGCCAAGAATAATGGATTTTTCTAAAATCCTAGAGTGCTTTTGACACTGCGTCAAAAATTGGATTGACGCGTTTAAAATTTGTTCTACAACCAGTAGCTCAAACGTCAACCATTTAAGCAATTTTCATTTTTTGTTTGCAAAATTTCGCTCACTTGGGTGCGGTCGTTGCGAAGTAAACGAGCGAAGGCAAACGAGAGACTGGAGATTGTTTCAAAGACGTGAAGTTTCGCGCAACCATTTTTTTTTCTCTTTGCGAAAATTGCCCACGAACGATACTATAATTTCAGTGTATATAACCGCGTATAATTCACGAGCCACGAGGAACATTAATTAATTTTCTCCGAGGGTGTTGAAGCGGCGTATGAGAAAATACGTATAGCTGTCTTATTCACGAGGTGCTGTTTTTTTGCTCGTTCCTCTTGTGTATTATAATGTATCCATATTGTATATATTCAATGGTGCAGATTACAACGATTGAATAGATTATCGATGCGGGATAGAAAACGATTATCTTGATTCTCTATCGTTTAGTTTCTCTCGCACAAACACACAAAATCACATACACACAAACATCTCGATCAACGGTATTAATTTATCGATATCTCGTGGCTCGTTCCTCGCACGTTGTATTCACTATACGTAAAATTCAAGAATAGATGGGACACTTTTATTGCAATGGGCTTTAATTAATTTCGGGAACATGCGAAAATGAGAGTCCAGGTGGGTTTTACAGTTTTATCCGTTGAAATTTTGAATAGGGAAATATTTTGGAAAGGGTAAATCGAGAAAAAACTGGTCGGCATGATTAGGGTGTCCCATCTATTCTTGAATTATCATAATAAATGGCCGTTACCTTATAGAGATGCCTATACATGGCGCGTGTGTAATAAATAGTTCGTGTGTGTGTCTGTGTGTGTTTGTAGAAAGTCCTGTTCCTAATGCGCGATAAATATGTTAGCCGTGTGATACTTCCTCGTTTTAATATACCCGCTGATGCGATATTACCTCCTCCTCGTATCTAATCGGTTTTACGGCCGTTAATTATTGGTCCCCGCGAACAATTACCGTCCGACACCTATATTCACCCTTTATGCACACTCTCTCGCTCACTCAACTCCTCCCACCATCACGTGATCATGGTGAAACTTTCTAGTTTGCGGTCGTGCCCGGGCAAACCAGGGAACGAGAAACGGCCTCTGTCCGCTTGTAAAACGTGCCCGATTTTATGTACATATAGGCGATCCCTCGGACGAGAAGCAACAGCTAGTCGAGGGACTAAACGTGAACTTAAGGGGGCAACTAGAATTAGAGCATTCGAAAATAGGATAAATCGTGCTAAATAGCAATTCGCTCAGGACTTAGAGGAGTGGGGGGGGGGGGGGGGGGGGCTTGTTGTAACAGGGCTAAGTAACACTCAATTTCGACCGGGAATTTGAACCATTTTTATTTAAATTTTAAGCTGATTGTGCTTCTTATAACTCGAGGCATAATGTTTCGACCAAGCATGGTAAAAAAAATTCTTACGGAAATATTGATTCATTAAAATTACATTAATTGTTCATTATATTTTCATTGTTACAATGTAAATTTAACTGGCTTTGATTTGCTTGTTAAATATTCTTCTAAAGTTTATAGTTTTGGAGATATTTCATTAAGTAGTCATAATGAGCCTATGGGGGAAGTTGTAATAAAAAGCAGGGGCATGTTGTAACATATTACATGAACTTAACAATTGTGAAATTGCGAAAATTGGAGCGCGTATAAGAAAGATTCTTGGAAAATTTTAAAATTTGTTTAAGAGCGAACGACATATTTCTTTAAACGTTTTCGAGAATTGAAGTATTTTTTACACACCAGTGAAAAATGAAGGAACCAAACAAAAATAAAAAACGTTCGTTTGCGAAAAATTTGAGCCCCCAGTTGCGAAATTACCAAAGTTGGAGCGTCCAAAAAGATTCATGGAAATTTTTCAAAATTCTTCAGGAGCGACCGAAATATTTTGTTAAATCTTACGGGAAGTAAAGTTTTTTTTGCGATCGACCGGAAAATAAATGGAGCGAATAAAAATAAAAATAATTGAAATTTTCCGTTTTGTGCAACGCGACTTTTTCGAGGTCATTGGACACGTGACCTCAGCGCGATGCCTTATACCGCTTTGTAATTAACTTTTGGTTGGTAATTAAAGCCGAAAGTTTTGGATAAACGCCAAGAGGGTGCAAGAGGAGATGGGAATTAAGTAGGCGAGAGAGAAAGGAGTAAGAAGTTTGCGGGAGTTCGAAGGGAAAGGGAAACAGTAAAGTAATTTCATATATATAGGATATTCCACGACACTTTGACCAAACTATTACCCTCATATGTTTTTTTATAATTAATTCGAGCCTGAAGAAATATATGAAAATTTTCAATAGTATTCAATGAATGCGAATAAGTTACATGAATGAGCAAACTTATGTCATTAACAAATTTTTTATTGGAGGTAAGTCGATTTCTCATTCGAAACAAATGAACTTGTTATTTGGAAAATTGTGCTAATAAATACTGAACCGTAAAATTAAATGTAACACAATAAGTATTGATTTTTAATGAAACCCAATTAGACGGATGTGAAAATAAGAAAATTTACTTTCTGCAAACGAATTTTATTTGATCTAAATAATTTTTTGTTAGGGGGGTCTCTATTCTACACATCATTATTCTACACACGACACTTTCTACACAAAAGTTTCTACACAAGAAAAGGTGAGAAGGAATAGTATTCTACACATCATTCTACACACCATTCTTATGTAGAATGATGTGCGTAGAAACTGTAGTGTAGAAAGTATCATGTGTAGAATAATAATGTGTAGAACAGAGGCCTCTTGCTTTTTTCTAGGTGAGTATGAAAAATAATGACAAAAAGGAAAGGTCTCTATTCTACAAATTTTTATTCTACACATGACATTTTCTACATCAAAGTTTCTACACAAATTATTCTACACAAGAAAAGTTACAAAGAATGTTATTTTACATAAGAGACGTTGCAAGAAATATTATTCTACACGAGAAAAGGTGGGAAGGAATAGTATTCTACACATTATTTTCCTACACACTACGACCTGTTGTAAAACTCTGTATACGACGTTTTTAACCCAAGCCCAAAAAACGACATAAACTCTGCAAAGTGATTATCCATTCCAATAGTAAATTTTGCTAAAAGCTCTAATGTGTAAGAAAATGATGTGTAGGATAATAATGAGTAGAATAATAATGTGTGGAATAGAATATTATTTCCTGCCATCATTCTTGTGTAGAACGATGTGCGTACACGACAGTTCGTGTAGAAAGTATCATGTGTAGAATAATAATGTGTAGAACAGAAGCCTCCTGCTTTTTTCTAGGTGAGTATGAAAAAAGATGAGAAAAAGAAAAGGCCTCTATTCTACACATTTTTATTCTACACAAGACATTTTCTACACCAAAGTTTCTACACAAATCATTCTACACAAGAAAAGTTACAAAGAATGTCATTCTACACAAGAGAAGTTGCAAAAAATATTCTTCTACACAAAATTATTCTACCCCAGTTCCTACACATATTATTGTACACAAGAGAAGTGGCAAGAAATATTATTCTACACGAAATTATCCTGCACCAGTTTCTACACATATTATTGTACACGAGAGAAGTGGCAAGGAATATTATTCTACACGAACTAATTCTACGCCAGTTTCTACGAACATTATTCTACACAAGAGCAGTGGCAAGGAATACTATTCTACACCAGGTCATTGCACGCAGAGGCATAGTGCTCACGAGGCATCTATTCTACACTATATCATTCTACACTTTGTACACAAAAGTTTCTACACACATCATTCTACATATTATTATGCTACACATTATTTTTCTACACATTGCAGCTTCAAGCAAAACTCTGCATGCGACGTTTCTTATCCAACCCAAAAAAGGACAGAAACTCTGTAACGTGATTATCCATTCCATTAGTAAGTGTTGCTAAAAGCTGTAACGTGTAGGAAAATAATCTGTAGAATAATAATGTTCAGGATGATAATGTGTAGAATAGAATCCTGCGACCTTTTCTTGTGTAGAAATGGGTGTAGAATAATTTTTTGTAGCATAATGTCCCACTTCTCTTGTGTAGAACAATAGAATCTGGTGTAGAATAATTTGTGCAGAAACTTTTGTGTAGAAAATGTCGTGTGTAGAATAAAAATGTGTAGAATATAGGTCTCCCCTGAGAAAAACATGAAAATATGACAGTGGGATTTTGATGGAATTGTCGTGGGGTGGCTCATATATATCGGGGTGCTTCTCGCCACATAACCTCACGACGCGAAAACCATTATCGAGCCTTCTCCGGGTGTGCGATACTTATGAGAACTCGCGCGCGCGCGGGGGACCGCAATCTGACCGTGCGATCATAGGCACTCCTCTCCTTCGCGCGCTCGTTACTCAAAATTTAACCGTCGTGAGAGAACGATACCGATCTCCCTCTCTCTCCTCTTCTCCTCGAAAAAAAAGCCACTCGCTATATACTACAAGCGTGATTTATGCCCTATGCATAGTTTTTTATTTTTATTTTTTAAATAATTTTTTTTTTCGCCGTGCGGTTCGTTGCGTACCACGCCGGTGCCCAATTTCACTTCGTCGGGCTCCGGAAGTGTCGACGCCGGGGAATATAAAACCTTCTCTAATTATTATTTATTGCACGAGCCCGCGAAGACCACGGGACGTCCGCGTCAAGCCTCTCCCCTTCACTCTTTATCGCACTCTCTCCCTCCCTCTCCCTTTTTTTAAATATTCATTTATGTGTATTCGCCCATTGGGCATTCCGAGTTAAATCAACTTCATCCTTTCAAATTTGGCTGATTATTTGGCTCTCCAATTTAAAAAAAAAAAGATTTTTAGATATTTTTCATTAATGATTTTATCATACTGAAACGGTTTTATGACACACTTTTTTTCAAACATTTATTTCTATAAGAGAAAGCTAGAGACAGAAGGCTATCCTTATTTTTCAATTTGCCGTTTTACTAAGACAAGCATATAAAAAAAAAAAAGAAAAAGTCCGTAATAGCTTATAAATTAATAATTAGACATAAAATTGTGGGTTTTAAATCGTAATTTCATTTTTTGATTGTTTTGTCTAAAAATGTATATATAAATAATATTTGGCGATGGCAAAAAATAATTTGAAAATTTGCACTGTTATAGTATAAAATAAAAAATAAAATAACGGTCTGAATCCAAGAGAATGAGGGTCAAAAGTTTATCGAGTCGACTTGGAATACCCCATAAATACATTCGCGAGTACTCGTTTTTTTTCGAACGATGAATATACTTACGCAATCCGACTGCTTATTATAGAAGCCTGTCTTTACATCGCAATTATCATTATCCTAAGCATTGCTATCAGTCTTCACAGAGCGAGACGAACCTCTTTTGCTGCAATTTTTTAAATATAAATTCATACAGTTCACGTGTGTGAGTGTGTAATAAATGAAATGGCGTTGCAGAGATAATAATTTTAATTGTCTTTTCACATGAGTACTCCCTTTGGACTGGCATGCCACGTAATTTGCACCTCTGCGTTTGCTTCAAAAAATTATGCACGAGATGAATACCGAGTTAACACGAAATTGGCTTTTTTTTTATATTTCGAAATGATTACACTCGAGATAAAATTTCTCAAGTACCATTTCCAGTTGTAATAAGCACAAAGTATTGCAATGAATTTTATTATCCAACCGTTATTGATGGTAAATGTTTTTTTGAACAGACACTGTTGAACGGAATTGCGAAAAAGTTCTGAATTTTTTTTTTTCATAACATTAATATTTTTACGAATTTCAGGGCATCCCTTAATCATGAGTACGACAGTGATGTCGGCTAAATTTTTAGTATGCGACACTAATTTCTGTATGGGAAGCGCCGAGTCGTTAGCGAGATGTCTTTAGTGCGCCAGAAATCCGCTAGGTGGCTTCGAGCGGCGCGCTCTCGCGCAAGCGACCCGCAGCGTCCATACCTATAAGGCCCTTCTCGCTTCACCCGCATCATTACTCATTTGCAGGTACGAAATTTCTTCGAATTGCAGCAATTTTTGTTTCCAACTGTCGGAAAGTTTTTCACTGCATATTCTCATGGCATTTGCAACATAAAAATCGGCGCATTCGAGAGCGATGGAACGATGCGGTTGGCCGACAAAAGGGGGACGAAGAAAGAGATTTAGACTGCTTTTGAGCGGCGTTGGAGGGAATCACGGGACGGGCATGCGTGAGCAAATAAATAAAGCTGTATCTTGGCAGACGTTTATCATTCGCTATCCGCGAGTGTGAGCGGACTCGCGGCGGGTTTCTCGTAAATCTGCTCGGTGCCACAGCCCGATGCCAGGCAGTTTGTTGTGGGCCTAGGCTCATACAGAGGCCTTTTATATATGTGTATACATATATTTATGTGCATATAAAATATATATAACTTTCCTCTCGTTCTTTTCCCCTCTAGCAGTCAGTTGCGCCACGGATCTGTCCAAAGTCGATAAAACAGAGAGAAAGGAGAGTCCCACAATTTATGATATACGTGCGAAAATAAATTCGCAATAGGCGACCTTTTTTTCCAGCCGATTCGCCGTACAGATAAATTTGACGGATATATCGCAATTCGTGCGCTTGTAGATTTTTACGAAATTTCCTGTCGCTGATTCAAAAATCAACGGGAATTTCAATGCATCGAGGTTATGACAATCAAAGACATAATCTTGAAAAATCAAAATACATTTCCTTTTAGGCAAATGACAGATTTACCAGACGGATACGGGCCGCTCGACTTGTTCTTACACATTGAGAATATCAACTCAATGTAGAACTGCCATATGTGTATTGCAGACATTTATATTAGGGTGATGCCAAAAGAAATTATTCAGTTTCTGCTTCAAGTTTTAGCTTCATTTATATTGGTCTTGAAGCAAAAAAAATTACAATGCAAAAAAAATTGTCTGACTCATGATCTCTTCAATTTTTATAATGCCACGAAAGCTATTTTTAGTAGGGGTATGCAAATAGCATTCGAATCGAATCGAATCGAATAGTCGAATAATTCGAATAATTTTTTTTTCCTCCTAAACTGATCGATTTCGATGAAGAAGTTATATATTGTTCTATCATATATTTAACTTAATCATAATATTTTTTTCATAGCTCACTACTGAAGTAATGACAATTTTAATACAACATAACTTTTATGAGAAAGTTTCATTACCGACCTTTTTGAAATGTAAAATTTAAAAGATTTTTTTGGATATTATGAAAATACATCGTTAGAAAAATTAACAAATAAATTCAATAGGCTATTTATTAGTCAAGTGTAATTGAGTTTTTCAAAAGTTACACTCTTTTTATTTATCTGCAACATATTTCTCCAAAATTTTGAAAAAATGTTAACGACAATAAAAAAAAAAGTCAATCGTTATCTTTGGTTTCTCTTTCTCAGTTTTAGCAATTATCGAATGGCAAATAAGAGATGATTATTTATTGTTATGATCGATGACTGTTTTTCTTCCTCGTTCTGAAATCTGGCTTTATTTTCAACCACTGACATTAATTTATTCGATAGTTTCGACAATGCAAATATTTCTTTAGGTTTCATCATAAACAGCCATCGCAATAAAATAGTCTCTTATTTTTTAATAGTGTTCAATAATTCTTGTGGCGTGTAATTAATATATTAGAAGAAATAATGAAATAATACTAAACAGAAAAAATGCCTAGAAAAAATCATTTGAAACCGTTCTTACTTTATTTCAACAATCGATTAATATTTCCGAAATTCGTAAAAAATCAATATTTCACATCAATATGAGAGTATAATTTAAAAACTTCCGTGGACTGAAAAATACTGGAGAAAAAGATATTGGTAACTGGAAAAACTAAAAAATAATAATAAAATTCCAGTTTTAACTACAATTTGATAAATAGTTTTATTTTAGGGTGTGCGAATATTCGAATAATTCGTAAATTCAAATATTCGCATATCCCTAATTTTTAGGTATTTTTCGAATTTTTAGTTACATTTGGATCTTGAAATGAAATTAAAAAAATTAATAGTGCATGAAAATGTTTTACCACCCATTTTGAATAATACTTTGAATTTTCGTAATAAATCATCTCCAATTTTTTAAATAATTATTTATCAACCCTTTCTCAACATTTCTCATTTTCCAAAATAAAGAATAAAAATAGTGATAAAATTGCCTTCAACTAGTTAAAAAAATAATAAAACAATAAACTAATAAAAAAATTAAAATAATAAAACATTTGATTCCGCGACGTTATAAATGTTTTCTTAAGGGCTCATTTGCTATCTAAAGTCTTGTTCACACAAGCTTTATAAAGACTTATAGAGACTTCTAAGAACTTGATCAAATGAAAAAATCTCACGTATTAGGATGATGCAAAAAAAAATCACATTTTCAATTTGAACCATTTTCATTTTTTTTTTCGCATCACCCTAATAAGTGAGATTTTTGACGTCGTTGATATTTCCTCCCCTTCGTGAATGAGAATGCTTTGGGCGCGGTTTTAACGTGCCAACCACAGTAACTATGACTCAAAAACCCACGCGGATTTATACGATCCGGTAAATTCTTTTTTACAGCCGGTTAAATCAGCTCGAGATGAAAGGCGCTGAGTAGCTTCGTACATCGTCTACACACACACATACAAACACGAATGTTTATCGCATATGCCGTGAGCGGAAGATGTAACCATATCAAAGCTCATTCTCCCTCTTTCTGGCTTTCAGTGACACGAAATCGTACGCCCTGTCGCATTGCACATACACAACCCTTTCACTGCGTTTCATCCGCTTAGACATTCGCCCTCCGTCCTCCTCTCCCTCGCAAAATGCGAGTTGGCCATAAAAATGGTCAAAGTAATCCGACGGTGGATTACCTTTGATACGAGATGCTGTACACATGCTGTGCGATGCATTTTACTGTCCAGCCAAAATCCGTAATATACGTACTACAAAATCCGTTTGCGCTCGTTTATTGCTAGATTTATGCTGCTAAATCCACTCTGTAGCTCCTTTGTTCGCCGCTCCCGGCGCATCTTTCGGCGTGGACCCTTAAAATGTTTTAAGGAGTGGGAAGAAAAAAGTTGTCCATCATCGTGCGATAATTATTTGTAAAGGAAAATTGTCGAAGATTTTATAGAATTAATGGCTTATGGTTTGATGTGTCAGTATCTCAATATGAAAACCTCCAGAAATAAATCAGAAAGCTGTTATTCCTAAGCTGTTATTCCTAAATGTAATACACCGTGACTACGATTCAAGGGACCTCGATTTTCGCAATTTCTCCCACTATACGCCGAATATCGATCGGTGTAGAGCGTAGTGGGAGAAGCACCCAGCCAATCGCGTCAGGCAGCCGTCCACCGCTAGCGGCGCAGAGACGGTTCCGTGCAATGTGCGCAACCCCCACTTGTTGCAAGTGTGATGCGGAGCTGGTCCCGCCCCAATTCCTTGAATCGAGGTTGCAGCCTTATATAATTTGTAATTAATTTGCAACAAAAACATAGTATTTCTATTCTAGCAAAAAACGCAACAAATTTATAATCCATATACAATTGTCTATGGAACTGTGCGGAGTTTTTTTTTACATTAAATTTTGTAGAAATAGTGCTCTTTTGAAAGAAATTATTCGATTTTTGGCAAAAAATTAGCAGTAAATTGTTTATAAAAAAAAATTACATTAAATCAAAGAACGCCATCGTACTTCTATGCAAAATGTGATTATATAGCTACTGCCATAAATTCAAATAGATCCATGCAACAGTGTTTAAGTAATTGTTCTCTCAGTTAAAGAAAAAAGAAGTTTCAAGAAAAACAGTTGAATGTTTTCTTTAAAATTAAAAACTGAACCATTTACAACTTTCATTCACTATAGAACCAACTAGATATTTTTTTAACGATCCTACAGTATTACTTAAGCAAAAAAAATCGATTTTTCGTAAAGATCTTGCAAATCCAAAAAATGCATCCACAAGGGAGTATTCTGATCTAGAATTTTGGAAAAAATCAATTTTCTTTGCATGTTCTTTAAGTTTAGACCTGTAAAAATATATGCTCGAAATGAAATTTTCCAATTCTAGTAATTTAGGGAACTATAGCTATTTTAATGACGCAGCAACTACACTTGTCATGTCAGAGTAAAAACTTTAAACGTGCTTTTCTCAACACGCTGACATGATATCACAAGTTCTACTCACCCAATCGACTTCAAATTGTTTACAATCTTCAATGTATAAATCTCTATCTCCCCCATCACTTTCGTATCAAAGTTATCTTTTTTACTAATGTAAAAAAATTGAAAACTATGATAACAGAGTCGAATAGCACCTCTTTCATTCAAACAGCCGCCATTTTGAGATTTTTTTTTCGTTCTCTTTGAGTATTCAGAATAAACCGCTCGACGGATTTTACTCCGCGATGTTTCATTTTCTTCTTGACAGTTTTCCCATAGGATGAATGGCGGTACACGTTTGTTTAGCCCCTCATTTAAGAGTTGCAGGCCTGTTTTGAAATTGTTAGCCTATTTTGAACTGTCCAGGCATCATCCTGTTCACAATTTTGACTTCAATCGAAATGTGCCGCGTTCATCCCGTGGGAAAAAGCGTCACAAAGAAAATGAGACGTTGTAGAACAAAATCCGTCCAGCGGTTCTTTCTAAATCACTCGCAGAGTGTAAAAACTTAAAACTAGGTTTTTCAGCAAACTGGTGCACCTTAAGGGTTCTAACTAGTCCCAAAAAAATGTTAATTCGGTACCGTAAATGGTGGACAATACACCATATTTGTACACGGAGAGAATATTATACGAATTTGTAATATCGAATTTTATAAATTTTTACTATTTTTTGTTGTAACGTGTTAGCATATCGACATTACGTTTATTAGGGGGATGTCACATAGTAATTGATTGGAAAGCTAAAGTTTTGAGGAAAAGTGACTCGTGATTCATGCAAATTCGCCATTTAAACATAGCAAAATGCATGTGTCACCGTATAGAAATCTTATTATGTTTCTATATGAAATGTTGTGCTATATTATAGCTATATTATATATACCCGTACTCTATTTCGAATTGTCGAAGCAGCGAAAGTATCCGAGAAATTTTACTATGTTCAGAAGTACTTGGTTCAATGGTATTGTAGCATATCTGCAAGGATGTGATAAGAGCTAAAAATTTTACTTTCTACCAACATCTTTTTCATATGGCATCGAAGTAATTTTACGGTCTGCGGGCGCGTACTGATAATTCGACGGCAGTATGGAAGAAGGTGCTATCTCAAATTGTGCTAGAAGAACGTGCTATCTCAAATTATGAGAGAAGAAGGTGCCATCTCCAATTGTGATCAAGTGGAGACACCACCTTCTTCTCTCATAATTTGAGATAGCACGTTCTTCTAGTACATTTTCTAGCACAACAAGAAGGTGGTATCTTTAATTGATCACAATCGGAGATACCACCTTCTTCTCTCATAATTTGAGATAGCACGTTCGTCTAGCACATTTTCTAGCACAACAACAAGGTGCTATCTCCAATTGATCACAATCGGAGATACCACCTTCTTTTCTCATAATTTGAAAAAGCACATTCTTGTAGCACAATTTGAAGTAGCACGTTTTTCCATACTGCCGTCGAATTGTACTATGTTGCATCGTAGTTTTACGTGCTACAAAACAGTAAATTTGGTATCCTACAAACGCAAATTTCACGGATTGATAATTTTCGATACAGCGGGATGATAAAATGACGATGTACATCTGAAAAAATTGAGAAGGCCATGCCATATTGTTATAATTTCAAAATTATTTTTTGTACTAATGACAATATAGTATCGCACTACTAAGCATATATAGCAATTTTCCGTACAAAAATCTCTCCGTGTAGGTATTCTACAAAAATGATAAATTATTATTAAAAATCACCGTTTTGACGCTGACTCGACCGCCTTAATTTAATCTGATGTTTTTCAATGGTTTTTATTTGACAATCAATTAGAGTGGTTCATGTGCCCCAATCCCCCCCTATCCATGTAGATAAATGAACAAACATAAATACATACATATATATATATTATTGGTACGGTGTTAAAGTCTTGCTGGCGAAGCTGGAAGCTGCCACGCGGTTGCTGCTGGAACGCGGCAACCCGTCAATTAGCACCACTGTCAGCGTCCAGTACATACACGTTATACGCTCGTTGCTCCTTTTTTTTAACCTCGCCGTTATCGTGAAGAATTATAGTGGATAGGAGGTACAGGCGGTACAAGACAATATATATAGTTATATATGAGGCATTCCACGTCAAGTCGGTCACCCCATTTTTTGAAATCCCCAAAAATCGCATACAAATTTTTATAAAGTAGTTCTAACTGTCAAGAAAATTCGTGATTTTTTTCACATTTTCATTTTACACATTTAAGCCGGAAAAAAATACAAAAAAATTTCTTGTTCCATTTCGTAACTCGAAAATTATTCATCGTTCGAAAAAAAAAGTACAGCATGAAATTTTGGATTTTCAACGTATACTTTTCACTGAAATTTTTTACGAACTCCTCCAAAAGCTCTATATGCCCTTTTCGGAGCAAATAATGTTTTTATATTTTTTTTCTCAGTATTGACATCTTCGATTTGTCTGTAGTTTTAACATTTTTATACTTGATATATTTACAGACTATAAAAAATTGGCTCAGTGGAGAATCCATTCTTTCCCATGCGTTTTTCATCCCAAATGAATACACAAATTTCTCTGTGCATTAACAGGGTTGAGACTATCCATAGATATTTTCTAAAGCCCGCATTTTTGTTTATTTTTTGTTCTTTTTCAATTTTTTAAACTTTTTTCATTTTTATTTTTTTAAATAACTTTTTGTACATTTTAATAAACTTTATCAATGGACCCATGGACACCGATAAAGTCTATTCAAATCAAAGTCAAAGGCTACTCATGTCTCTCGATTGCAAAAAAGAATTAATTTACCCTCTTTGGATACACCGACGTTTCTATGGCCAATGAGTACTTTTTTTGTTCGATCTGGGCATGATTTTTGGGAATGAAGCAATGATACTGCTTTGTTCCTGGAATCGTCTTTGCAGTATCAAAACGAGATTATTTTATTATTTTTCCCTGCCTACGATTAATAATGATAAAAAAATCAATATCTACACGATTTCGTTAAATCACTCTATAATAATAGATTGTATCAATAAAAATGCATTTGAAATAATGGATTCTCCATTACGTTAATTTTTTTATAGTCTGTAAATATATCAAGTAAAAAACTGTTAAAACTACCGACGAATCGAAGATGTCAATTCTGAAAAAAAAAGTATCAAAACATTATTTGCTCCGAAAATGGCATATAGAGCTTTCGGAGGAGTTTGTAAAAAATGTCAGTAAAAAGCACGTTGAAAATCCTAAATTTTATGTTGTACTTTTTTTTTCGTACGATGAATAATTTTTTAGTTACAATTTTTTTCCGGCTAAAAAATGTAATTTAAAAATCTGAAAAAATGACAAATTTTCTCGATAGTTGGAACTACTTTCCAAAAATTTGCATGCGATTTTTGGCGATTTAAAAAAATGGGGTGGCTGACTTGACGCGGAATGCCTCATATAGTATCCATATATTACATGGAATATAAAATGTACCTGTCGGAACAGCGTTCGCATTTGCTCGTAAACGCGCGTTTGTCCTTTTCTCGCAATCTTTCACCTCACTCGTTATTTCATTCCTCCTCTTTGGCTTGTCGATTCTCATATATCTCTACTTCTCACCCTGCTCCTGCCTCAATCGTCCCATTCGATACCGGTCATTCGATTAGCCCTCGATTAGGCTTGTCATGCCCGGCTGTTAGATACAAAACCTCGAGTGGCGCAATGAATTACGACGAAATTGTGCGCTTTTTATTCTCTTTTCATTCGACGATAATGCGAACTGCCCACTGTCATGTTGTAAATTTACAGGGCTCTTTTTGTGTGCAATGAGGAACGAGAAACACGCGTCCAATGTTCTCATTGGCGTCATATATGTGCGAGTTTTAGGTAGACAGATGATAAGAGGCTCAACGATTTTAATATTGTATTTTGAATCGACCTCATATTATTTATTATTTATTATTTATCGACCTCGTTTATTTCGCAGGTCACACCCAGAAAAAGGATCTATTTGGTTCAAACAAATTTATTTGAAATAAATAAAATTTTATTCAAATACTGGGTGGGGGTCGAAGAGTCGACTAACCAATATTTTGAACGGCCGAAATCCCGAATTGCACGATTACGAGCGTTCGAATAACGAAGCGCCGAAATCCCGAACGCCAGAAAAGCGAAAGCGGAGACAGCCGCCCCATGCGTAAGAGAGAGAGAGATGCGCCTCCTCTCTCTCTTACGCATGGGGCGGCTCTCTCGACTTTCTCTTTTCTGGCGATCGGGATTTCGGCGCTTCGTTATTCTAACGCTCGTAATCGTAGAATTCGGCATTTTGGCCGTTCAAAATATTGGTTAGTCGACTCTTCGACCCCCACCCCAAATACTGGCTTAAAAGGGGTCTACCCTAATTGCAATTTTCAAAAAATCGATTTTTTTTTTAAATTCCATTTTTCGAAAGTATAGATATTTGAAAGTATCATATTAAATTTTCGTAAAGATCCGAGCAGTGTAAGTGTACTTTTAAGGGACTTTTACTTAGTTACCTGAGCGCGCTAATAGTGACCGTTCGGAGTTTGATCGCGTTTTTCTCGAAATGACATTTTTGTACGGCTTGTTGAAAAAATCTCGGAAACTACTGCATCAATCCTTACCAAATTTTTACCACATATTGTTTATGTCGACAGCTATGTCGCATATCATACGATTTTTGAAATTTTGAGTTCAACTTGGTTTAAATAAAAAAAAACTGATAAAAAAAAGGTTATTTTTCGTTACTTTTCGATATATGGCCGCCATTTTGCCAATTTAAAAAAAATCAAACATCGTATGATATGCGACATAGTCATGACCTTACTGTATCTAAAACCTGTTTTTTTTTTAGATAATCCACTCCGGAGATTCCGTCAACAGGGCGCACTCATCTTTTTTTTGGATATTTTTTTGGCCTGCATTTTCATATAATAAAAAACCGAAAAATAAATTTAAAACAATTTTTTTCATGCATTTCAAGATTACATTTATCAAGCCTCATACTTGTCATATTAATATTTCTAATTTAAAACAATGAAAAAAATCGTGAAAATAGGCATTTTTTTGCGTGTCTAATTAGGGTAGACCCCTTAAATAGGCTATTTAATAATAAGCCATATTCAAATAAATCGGTACAATCAAATAGATCTTTTTTCTGGGAGCAGGAAAAATTAACGGAGATGCGAGTGAAATTTTTTGATGCTGAAATTAGTATCGTTTTAATGCAACGGAAATTATTTTTCAATTGAAATCGTCCTTTCTGAGGAATTTTCAAAGTGAAATATCGTTAAAATGTATTTTAGGGTTTTTATTAAGGAACTGGGATTTTGAATGTACAAGGAAAACGTGAATCGCACCAAAAAGGAATTGAAAATAAGTTTTATTTTTAATAACAAATTAGAAATTTAAAATTTTTAAAAATTGTAATTGAAGAAATTTCAAATTTGAAATTTAAATAATAATAAATGTTTTGAATCGTTAAATTGTTTTTTTCATTTTTTATTGGCTAGAATGATGCATAAAATATTCAAAAATGATATTCAAAAGCTATTTTAGGAGTGACAAGTCCACAAATAATTTTTAGAGCTTATTTTCCGAAATGCCTCGGAATTAGTATATGGGTAAAAACGCCAATTATGGACGTCGGATCCGACCTCACCCCCTCAGATCTTTTTGCATTTTTTTTGGCTGAAAGTCCTCATTGGAAAACACATTCCCAAATTTTTTCACATTTTTTACCCTTTAACTTTCGCAGTTATTACATGGAGTATTCCGTCTAGTTTTACATTTTTCGTTTTATTCATTATGACCTGTCATCTTCCACCACAATAAAAAAAAAAATCAAAAAATAGGTTTTTTGCGTGAAAAAGTCTCAGGTTTTCAAAAAAAATATTGTTTTTCTCTTTATTCACTTGGAAAGCTCTTAAAATTGAGCTTAAAGTCTAAAAAGCTGTTTTTGGCCGTTGCCCAAATTTTGAAAATTTTTTCAATGTTTTTTTCGAAAAGCTGAGACAATTTTACATGGAATATGTACTTTTCGAGATGAGCTCTCCATAAACATACGAGAAATGAGTGAAAGAACAAAAGATGATATTATTAATTTTTTTTGCCATGTTCCGTTAAAATAATTTTTTTTTTTAAATACTTTTTTTGAGTAAAAAAGTCTCAGTTTTCCAAAAAAATATTGCTTCTCTTGTCATGCCTGTGAAAAGCTCTCAAAATTGAGTTTTAAATCTAAAAAGCTGTTTTTTTGCCATGGCCCATATTTTGAAATTTTTTTCCATATTTTTTTCGAAAAGCTGAGCAAATTTTACATAACATATGTCATTTTCAAGGTGGGTTCTAAATAAACACACGAGAAATAAATTAATAAACACGTTTTAATTAATTTTCTCGTATGTTTCTCGTATGTTTATTTAGAACCGACCTTGTAAACGACATACGTTATGTAAAATTTTCTCAGCTTTTCAAAAAAAAACATGGAAATTTTTTTTAAAATATGGGTGATGGCTGAAAAACAGCTTTTTAGATTTAAGACTCGATTTTGAGAGCTTTTCACAGGCATTATCGGAAAAGCAATATTTTTTTTGTAAAGCTGAGACTTTTTTACTCGAAAAACGTATTTAAAAAAAAAAAATTTATCATAACGGAAGATGGCGAACAAAAATGAATAAAATCAATTTTTGTTAATTCATTTATTTCTCGCATGTTTATGTAGAACGCATCTCGGAAAATACATATTCCATGTAAAATTGTCTCAGCTTTTCGAAAAAAATATTGAAAAAATGTTCGAAATTTGGGCAACGGCGAATAAACAGCTTTTTAGATTTTAAGCTCAATTTTAAGAGCTTTCCAAGTGCATAAACAAAAAAACAATATTTTTTTTGAAAAGTTGAGACTTTTTCACGTAAAAAACCTATTTTTTGAAAAATTTTTTATCGTGGTGGAAGATGGCACGTCGTAATGAATGAAACGAAAATTGTAAAACTGGACGGAATACCCCATGTAATAATCAATTTAAGGTCGATTAAAAAAAAAAAAATAATAAAAACTGATAAACAAATAAAAACCGAAATTTTAACCGATAATAGGGACCAAGTTTCCGGGACCAATTTTCGGGGACCAATTTTCCGGGACCAATTTTCCGGGACCAATTTTCCGGGACCAATTTTCCGGGGCCAATTTTCCGGGACCAATTTTCCGGGGCCAATTTTCCGGGGACTTTTTTCCTAGATCCAATATATACGTAGTCTTTTTTTAAATTCACAGTGATCGATGCATTTCGGCAATTTTAACGTCTGTTAAATGGTTCATGTTTTGTAACGTCGCATTCCTCGTCAGGAAGACGCTGACATGTTGGGACCGGTGGTACTTCACAGACGCATTTTACGCACACGGAACTATAATCCGTCGCTTGATTGAGCTCATCGCCGATTTGCATCGTGAGATTTCCAAACGTGCACTGCATTTCTGCGAATAAAAAATTCTAAATAATAAAATTGCAAATCGTCAAATAATCTTTTCGTGAACTATGAAAAAAAAAATGGGCAAGCAATGTAGAAGTTTCCTTTCACTTTCATAAATGCAACGTAAAATGGCAAAAATAAAATCTTTACTCAATATTCAATAACCCAAGTTAAATTCTTATTAGCCATTTAAAAAAAATCAATATCTTAATAATTCTACAACTTAGAATGTTTACGTTTAAAAAAAAATCATAAAGTTTGAAAATATTTGAAATCGATTTTTGGTAAAATTAATTACGAGAAAGTTTAATCATTACCCAGTGAACACGTTACATTGGAGCAATATAACATGGAAGTTACATGTAATGTTACAATGTTATTCCTGTGTAACATAGCTGTTATATAACGAGCAAGTGACGTATTATGTAACATTTTTTATGAGCAGGTCACCCAAATAACTGGTATTTAACTTTGTTACATCACAGTAATTTAAAAAAGTTTTGTAGCCGTTACATAACATGCTTGTAGTGAAGTGACATTACAGTAATGTAACATATGTTATATGGCGGCGATATAACATGGAAGTTACATGTAATTTTACAATGTCATTCTTGTGATACATAACTGGTATCAAACGTTTTTACATTGAAGTAATGTAAAAAAAAAATTGTAGTCGTCACGTAACATGCTTGTAACGATGTGAGTGTAACTTTGGTGATATTTATGTAAGATTAATGGGGTGTAACGAAGTGATTTGTCGTTATTTATCCTCAAATTAAGGACTGCCATTAGATTAATAGCCACAGTATTGCGGTAATATAATGATAGTATTGCAGAAATATAATTTCAATATTTCAGTTGCATAACTGCATTATTGCTGTAATATTACTAAAATATTACAATGATATCAGTGCAATATTGCTATTATATAAATGTAATGTAACAGATACATTAATATAATATTTCATTCCAATATCGCAGTTACATAACCGTTATATAACAGTTACAGAATTGTTACATAACTGTTATACAGCAGTTATTTTGCTTTTATGACTTGTCACATTACCTTGTAATATAACTGTTATATACCGGGTATATAACATGTTATATTGCTGAGTAGGGAATTCTTACTTACATGTAACTTATATGTAACATCTATGTAATATTACATCTTACAATCGGTAACATTGCCATTACATTGCTGCAACATTACCGTGTCCACTGAGTATATTTAGTGTCTGGATTATTTTCTAGAGCCTCTTTTGTCAATTGTTATTTGATAATTGCAGAATAATCGTGAAATTGATTCGAATAAAATTTTCCCCCTTATTTCAGCGATGATGGGATCGCTTTTTTTCTGCAAATACTTTACAAAACTTTCCCCGGCAATTAAACTTATCGTAACTTACAGTAGAATTAAGTTTATCTATGCATGATAAAGACGAGAGAGAGAGAGAGAGAGAGAGAGAGAGAGAGAGAGAGAGAGAGAGAGAGAGAGAGAGAGAGAGAGAGAGAGAGAGAGAGAGAGAGAGGGCGAGAGAGAGAGAGGGAGAGAGAGAGAGAGAGAGAGAGAGAGAGAGAGAGAGAGAGAGAGAGAGAGAGAAACAGTTTTTTGAAAATGTCATTCAAAACTAACCGGAATTCGTGGTCCCGGTCATTGCAGAATTCGACTGATTCGCCGAATTCGTTGATTCTGATATCACAGTGTCTCTATCATTTTCTAAAAAAATTCAAACTGCTGTTTTATCAGAATTTTTTCCAATAATCTATTGTTTCAGGATAATTCATACTCACTAGACTAGTCGTTGAAAATTAATTTTTTTGCGACCCCCCTAAAGAACTTCCGTTTGATGAAAAAATGCGAGGTAAATTTTTTTTCAAAAATCAAAAATAACACGTGCCGCGAAACGATCGTCTAAGTTTATTTTCATCGAAGAACATTTTTTTTTTTTTACAAACGGCTAGACCGATTTGAATGAAATTTAGACACGTTACAAAGGTATATAAAGGCTATTTTTAGAAAAAATAACACTTCATAATCTTCATAAAAACTAATGAAAACAGTTAATATTTTCGGTAATTATTTTTTTTTCTCCAAGATAACGTTCTGGTACAATTATGAAAATAATATTTTTGTTGTGTTTTACTATTTAATATAATGTCTCCAATTTTCAAATTGATCGAACAAGTACTTCATATTTCAAAAAAATAAAAACCCATTTTTTAATGTAAAATGTTTTATTTTTTCAAAATATGAAGTACCCCTTCGATCAATTTGACATTTGGAGACATTATTTAGGATAGTAAAATACAAAAAAAAATTAATTCCATAATTGTTCCAGAACGTAATCCTGGAGAAAAAAAAATAATTACCGAAGAAATTGATTGTTTTCATTAGTTGTTATGAAGATCATGAGCTGTTATTTTTTTTTTTAATTGCCTTTTTATACCTATGTAACGTGTCCAAATTTCATTCAAATCGGTCGAGCCGTTTGTAAAAAATAATTGTTTCTCGATGAAAATGAACTTATATCGTCTTGCGGCACGTGTTATTTTTAATTTGGAAAAAAAAATTTACCTCGCGTTTTTTCATCAAACGGAAGCTTTTTAGGGGGCGTCGCAAAAAATTTAATTTTTAACGACCAGTCTAATACTCACGACATCTAGATGAAACGCTGCAACTGGTTTGCGGCGATTGATTGCTATAATAAATTGGACTGCAATTTTCACGAACATCATCAGCGTGATGGAAAAGCGGACTGCAATAACTGTGTTTCAGTAGAACGCAGAATGGCTCAATATTTTCGCCTGAAATAAACAGACGAAAATGTACAACTTTGGTCAAACGACAAATTTACATCTGACATTAGCAGTGGAAAAAGGGAAAAGTTATTCCCAATTGATCCTGTTTCTTCAAAAGAAACGATACCGTATTAAAATAACATATACTGGGTGCTCCACGAATGAAGGTCACCATCGTGAGGGTAGATTCGTGACGTAATATCGAGTAGAAAAGTCCTTTGCCATTTTTCGATATTTCGAACCCCTGCATTGTTATTAATTTAATTAATAACAATTTAGGGGCTAAAAATATAAAAAGTAGGAGTTCAAAACATAAATAAAACAAACGAGGACCTTCAGTCAAAATGTATGTACCTATAAGTATTTGTTTGGACGTAAAATGTTCCCCTCTATCGACGACCGATGTCTAAAAAGGGAGTTTCCATTTGAAATAAAAAAGTTGACCTTGAAATAACCTTGAAGCTAATCGTCAAGGTCAAAATTAAAGTATAATTAAATTAATTAAAATTGAATTCCTCGTCAAAAGTTACCACAAAAATGACCTTGAAATGAAGTATTCCATATCAAGCCGACCAATCCGTGGACCCAACCATTTTTGATTTTGTTGAAAATTTTCTATTTTTTTGTACGTACTAAAAGCAGTCTCTCAGAATTTTTTTAGATTTTTGGCTCGACCCAATTGACCACAATAAATTGTTCGAAATTTGACACAATTTTTTTTCAAATGCTCATAACTTTCTTAAAACCGGAGGTATCAAAATAATACCGAAGATCATGTTTTTCGTCTTGAGCTGCAGTTTTATAAAAAAAATCCAAAAAAAAAATATCGATATTTATTTTCATATGTTTTTTGAAGTTTTAAACACAAAATATTTTTTTTTCAACTTGGACCCTTTTTATTTTTTTGAAAAATCTCACCACTTTTTAGAAGACATTTTTACAGATACTAAAAAATTGGCAGTTTGTGCTTCGCATAACTTGTACTTTTTTCTATTTTTTATCGCGTGTGAACTAAGGAATCGTGTTTTCTCCTTGAATTAAAAAGTAGAAACAAAAATATAAGTTATGAATATCACAAGCCGCCAATTTTTTAGTATCTGTAAAAATGTTTTTTATAAAGTGATGAATTTTTTCAAAAAATAAAAAGGGTCCAAGTTGAAACAAATATTTTGTGAAGTTATAAACACAAAAAATTGTTTTTTTTTCAACTTGGACCCTTTTTATTTGATTGAAAAAATTCACCACTTTTTAAAAGATATTTTTACAGATACTAAAAAAATTGACAGTTTGTGATATTCATAACTTGTATTTTTTTTTTTTTTTAATTGGCAGTTCGTGATATTCATAACTTGTATTTTTTTCTATTTTTGAAATACAAGTTATGAATATCACAAACAGCCAATTTTTTAGTATCTGTAAAAATGTATGTTTAAAAAGTGGTAAATTTTGTTAAAAAAATAAAAAGGGTCCGAGTTGAAAAAAAAAAATATTTTGTGAAGTTTTAAACGCAAAACTTTTTTTTTTCAACTTGGACCCTTTTTATTTTTTTGAAAAAATTCACCACATTTTAAAACACATTTTTACAGATACCAAAAAATTAGCAGCTTGTGATATTCATAACTTGTATTTTTTTAGTATCTGTGAAAATGTCTCTTAAAAAGTGGTGAATTTTTTCAAAAAAATAAAAATGGTCCAAGTTGAAAAAAAAAAATATTTTGTGTTTAAAACTTTAAAAAACGTATGAAAACAAATATCGATATTTTTTTTGTATTTCTTTTTATAAAACTGCAACTCAAGACGGAAAAAAATGATCTTCTGTTTTATTTTGATATCTCCGGTTTTTAAAAAGTTTTAAGCATTTGAAAAAAAAAAATGTGTCAAATTTCGAACAATTTATTGTGGTTCGTTGGGCTGAGACAAAAATCTAAAAAAATTCTGAGGAACTGCTTTTAGTACGTACAAAAAAATAGAACATTTTCAACAAAATCATAATTGGTCGGGTCCACGGATTGGTCGGCTTGGTATGGAATACCTCCTATATTTTTGTATAAACATCGACCAAAATAACTATCTGATATTATATATGTACCAGGCGTGTAAGTATGAAACCGGAATTTGCCCATAGGTGGCGCTAGATGTCGATGCAGTTACCGACACATCACGTCAGCGGTGTCTTGTTATTGTATTGATATCCGACAAAGATTTCCAACTCACAATAACACGAGTTTCATTCAGTAGCATTAGTTTATTAGAGATAAACATGTCGAGTTTTGTGCCAACAAATTACGATTTGCGGACAGCCTTACTTTTCTGTTTTCATCTGAAGAAAACCGCAGCCGAATCGCATCGAATGCTTCTGGAGGCGTTTGGTGAGCATGCTCTCGGTAAAACACAGTGTTTCGAGTGGTTTAAACGGTTCAAAAGTGGCGATGTTGACGTGAGGAACGAAGAACGTGGAAGACCACCGAAAAAGTTTGAAGACGCTGACCTGCAAGCCTTGTTGGACGAAGACGACGCTCAAACACAACAACAACTGGCGGATCAGTTAAAGGTGACCCGAGAAGCCATCTCCCTTCGGTTAAAAGCCATGAGAAAGATACAAAAGGTGGGGAAATGGGTTTCATACTTTCGAAATTCCGGTTTCATACTTACACGCCTGGTAAGTATTAGTAAATATATTTTTTCATGCATTATTATTTTGCAAGAATATATTATATACCATAATGTTTTTTCATACGGGATGAAGGTCCTGAAATCATTACCTCTATATCCCGGTTGACAGTAACATGATTTATCCGGTTCATTTGCAGGTGTGAAGTATTCACCGTCCTTGTAAATTTTACCGTCGACGACGCAAGTCGCACGATCCTCAGGTTTTTCAGCTGTCAATCATTCGGCATTATATCTCTTGATAAAAATACTCTCCATTGTTAAACATTTTTTATTGCAAATAAAAATTTTGTGTTTCTCTTCACTCACGACAAATTTCCTCACCGCTGCAGCATTGAGCCGCATCGTTTTTTCTGTAACAACCGGGCTTTATGGGACCGAAAAAGCAATCGACGATCGCACAGTTGAATGTTGCGGACCTTTTGAAAAAAAAAAAAAAATTATATTAGCCTTTTTTTCAAACAATTAAGAACAGAATATTTGTTATTTAGTTTTGCCAATATATGGAGTTGTATTTAAATTCAATTTTATTGCATTTCAACAGAGTTGCGAAATTTGTAGTAAAAAAGTTGTAGCAAAAAATAAAAAAGTAATGCATTAACCATAACTTTTTTAATGGCGAATGGAAATTATTTTCATTATCCATTATTAAAAATTAAATTCATTAAAATTATTTCTATTAACCATTAAATGTTAATGGTTAATGAAAATGCAATTGCATTAAAAAAAAGTAATGCATTATTTGCAACCCTGCGCATTACAATGTAATGTGTAATAGAAATAATTTCCATTACCCATTGCAATGTAATGTGTAATGGACAAAACTTTGATTGCAATTTTGGGAATGGAAAAATATAGATGAATAAATTATTGCAATATTGAATTACATTTTATTGACTTAGGACTTAGATTTTCAGGTACCTTAAATTCTAAAAAGCATCTATATTATAATTCTAAAAATCTAAGTTCTAAGTCAATAAAATGCAATGCAAAACTGCAATCATTTATTCATCTATATTTTTCCATTCCCAAAATTGCAATCAAAGTTTTGTCCATTACACATTACATTGTAATGGGTAATGGAAATTTTTTCTATAACACACTACATTGTAATGGGCAGGGTTGCAAATAATGCATTACTTGGTTTAATCCATTTGCATTTTCATTAACCATTAACATTTAATGGTTAATGAATTTAATGAAAATAATTTCCATTAACCATTAAATTTAAAATGGTTAATGGTTAATGAAAATGCAAATGCATTAAAAAAAGTAATGCATTATTTGCAACCCTGCATTTCAGTATCATTCAAATAAGGAAAAATAATTTGCTCTATGAAAAATCAGTATTATTAAATATTACTTGAAAAAATTTAAGTTGATTTTTATAACTTTTTGTGGATGATAAATGACTTGAGTTCTTCGATAATTTCAAAATCCGCGAAATAATACGAATAAAATGAGTATTTATTGAATTTGAAGAGGGACAAATTTAGAAGGCCAAAAAAAGCAAAAAAAAAAATGCTCACCTCTTTTATTAAATATGTCTATGAAACTGTTATTACAACATTGTTTCATCATACGAAAGTATAAAACAAAAATATATTTTTTATTTCAATTCTTTGAATAATTTAAAGAAGGCATCAAAGTCGAAAATGTCTTGTTCCATGGCCGACAGTCAATATTAGGATTGGCAAGTCTGAAAGAAAAAGAAAGAAAAAAAGCATTTTAAAGAGAAAGGTTTCTTGCACAACAATTTATCACCGTTAATGAAAAAACGATTTTTTAAAAAATGGCGGATGTTTGAAATAAATTGTGACAAACTCAACTTTTCATTTTCATTTCAAACAACCGCCATTTTTTTTTTTAAATTGATTTTTCATTAACGGTGGTAAGTTGTTGTGTAAGAAACCTTCCTCTTTGAAATACTTTTTTATTTTTTCGTTTCAAACTTGCCAATCCTGAGATTAATTGTCAGCCATGGGACAAGACATTTTCGACTTTGGCGCCTTCAATAAATTATTCAAACAATGAAAATAAAAAATACATTTTTCTTTTGTACTTTCGAAGGATGAAACAATGTCGTAATAACAGTTTTATAGTCATATCTGATAAAAGAGCTGAGAATTTTTTTTGCTTTTTTGGCCTTCTAAAGTAGACTTTTACCTTAATTAAACTTATTGTTCTAATTAATTACTCAACGAATACTGACCCTTTATAGCCCATGACGCATGTGCAGCCAATGTCGCAAGGATTCGCATCTTCCTCTTTCAGCGATTCACCAATTTCATAACTACGACCGTTTACGAAACATTTGTCGACAGCCAAATCCTTCAACACATCGCAATTATATTCTACGGCACAGGAATCGTCGGGATTCTCGAAGATCGGTGTACATCCCAAAGCCTTGTAATATTGCAGCGGACCTGGACAATTGCTATCTGGAAAAAAATTAATGAAAAAAAAAAAAAATTAAAAAAATTTAATTATTTTTCTATCGATTCAAGACTCACCCGTAGATGCGCCGATAGCAAAATTGATGAATAGAAAAGTACCGAGTAGAACGGGACTGAAGTTGCTGGTGTCCATGATAATTGATGTGTCGTTTTTCGCTTCTTGAGCGTCTCTTATACGTTGGTTGCGAAGGAAGTGGTGGGAGAACCGAAGGCGATCGCAGCGCGACACGTGACCAAAAAGGACACTTTTGGCGGTCGACCTCTCGCTGTTTATCAGTGAAATTTGCGTATCTTTGCATTGTTAAGCAAAAATAAACATGCTTCACGAAACCTGCTACGAAGTGAATGCAAAAATAATGACAAAAATGGTAATTACAGATTCTACAAATTTCCGGAAGCAAACTTGGAAACAAGAACAACGACTGAAATGGACAATTGCTGTCAAGAGGAAAAAGTAAGCAAGCTCACCTATAAAACTGCATTTTTAATATTATATTTTGTACGTTGTAGGAAGTAGCATGTTGCAATCATTAAGTTACCATAATTTATTTATTGTTTTAGTTCAGTATTGGAGGCAAAAAAGCTGAGGAACATTGTTGTTCTTCACTGGTTTTGGAACTGCGATAAAAAATCCGTGTTAAAAAAAAATTTTGAAAAAAAAATTCTGAAAAAACTTCATTAAATCCAAAATAATTGTATGCAACTTTTTACCTCCTTAGCGATTTCTCTAAAATCCAGTAGTTTTAGAGTTACTCGACATTTTATAAATATGGTCGTTTTTTGGAAAAAAAAATGAATATTTTTGCGAATATAAATCGCACGAAACTTAAAAAAAATGAAATTGAACCTTATACTCCCCCCTATTAGTTTTTCATACGCAAAACAGTTTAAAAACATTTTCATGGGTCGTGCGCCAAAATTTCGACGCAAGAAATGCCGAAAAACGACCATCTTTCGATGGGCGTACCTGATTGAAAAAAAATTGAAAAAAATTTTTGACAAAAGCGAAATGAAGCTGAATATGTCCCCTTTAACATGCCGCGTGTTAAATTGAAATATTTCCATTTTCAAAAGAGCAGTGAAACTTTTTGTGCGTCGCGGAATCAGGGCGGGGGCTTTCAAACTTTTGGAAGGCAGTGTATACACTATACAGGGTGTCCCAGGAATAAAAGGCAATACCGTGAGGGTAGATTCGTGACGTAATATCGAGACGAAAAGGCCTTTGCCATTTTTTGATATTTTGAACCCCTGAATTGTTATTAATTAATTAAATTAATAACAATTCAGGGGTTAAAAATATCAAAAAATGGCAAACGACGTTTTTACTCAATATTACGTTAATGATTAATTAAATTAAGAACAATTCAGGGGTTTAAAATATTAAAAAGTGGCGAAGGACTTTTCTACTCAATATTACGTTAGTAATTAATTAAATTAATAACAATTTCAAGGGTTTAAAATATCAATAAATGGCAAAGGACTCTTCTACTCTCACGGTATTGCCCTTCATTCCTGGGACACCCTGTATACGAATAAAGCGAGAATTCGTGCAACACCAGTCAATTATATTTACCCCGCGGTATCGCAATTACCAGCTCGAGTAATCGACGCTGTACGCTTTTAATGGTTCTAAATAACTGTATTTCAATGTTTGACCGAGAGAAAGAGAGAACGGCAGAAATTCAGCATCTCGTATGTATATGGGGCATTCCACGTCAAATCACGCGGCCATCGGCCTGACCCCCTCGGATTTTGATGTCCAATGAATTGTGAGTTTCGTTTGGCCCAAAATATGACCTCAAATGTTTAGAAAGTTTAATTTTATTTTTTAGGGGTTGCCCGAGCTGAATAGTCATTAAATTGAGGGAAAACCTAAAGAGGGGCCTTTTTCAAAGTAATGACATTTTTTTCACAGAACTAGGCTCCAAAACAGATATTTTCGTCATAGTTCGATAATAGGCCAAAAAGAATTACTATTTTTTTTAATTTTAATGTTTTCATTGTGTCTGAATCATCCGTTTTATTTCAGGTGGTTGAGACTAATTTTCGAAAAATGTTGTTTCACTCTTAAACCAAGAATAAAAAATCAAGTTTCACTAGAAAAATATTTTTGTTGTTATTTCCACTACAAGAAACAATCAAGATAAGAAAAAAAATTAAAATACAAAAAAAATAGTTATTATTTTTGGCTTATTGTAGAACTATGACGAAAATATCTTTATTGCACTCCGTGCGCAAAGTGCCACTTTGCGCACGCTTCGCTTCGCTGCGCGTGCGAGAAGCGGGCACTTTACGCACTCGTGCGATAAAATTTTGTACTATTATTGCACTCCGTGCGCAAAATGCCACTTTGCGCACGCTGCGCGTGCTCAAACTGGCACTTCGGGCAACCCCTAAAAAATGAAATAAAAATTTCTAAAAATTCAAGGTCATATTTTCGGCCAAATAACAATTCATTGGACATCAAAATCCGAGGAGGTCAGGCAGATGACCACGTAATTTGACGTAGAATGTCCCATATATAGATAAATTTACAAATAACTATACATCTGCATGTATGTTTCTCTCTCTCTCTCTCTCTCTCTCTCTCTCTCTCTTTCTATGTCACCCTGAAGACCTGCAAATTACAAGGAACCTCGTTACACGCGATAATTTAACTGACCGTTTTACTTCGGGGCGACGGATATAAAAAAGCAGGAATAAAAAAGAAAAAAAAATACTCGCCGACTTAACGGGATATCGGGTCTGCAATCTACGAGAATCCCAAGGTTTTTCACGATCGTTTTACGTACAAGAGAGTGCACTTTGTACGCGCGTATAGTCGCGTGAAATCCATTATTTCGTGAAAATTGTGCAGTCTGAAATCGCGCGTAAATCGTAAGAGCGCGCAACAGTTCGATCGATTCGCGAATATGTAAAAAAAAAAAACGATCCTTCGGCTGAATTGATACCTGCGGATTGTATATTCATCACAGCGTTATGCCCATTTCTCACTCGACGATCGACGTCGCGATCGTGCCTTGCGTGCAAAAAACTGCGACGAGGAAAATTCATTTGTCGAGGCCGAAACCGGAAGGTGTCAGCTGGCCTCCTTTTTCGTGAACCTCCCTTTTTCGTGACCGCACTCGAGGTCCCAAAAATTAAGTTATTCGGCTGATCAATTATTCAAGTATTCACGAAAACATGTGCTTTGTCGAAGGGACATTCTATTCACGTTTGCAAGTGGGTTTAAAAAAAAAAACACCCCGTTTTTCGTGATTTAACAAATTTGACGGAACAATAGTTCCTTCAAACTTGTTAAATCGGTGCTGGTTTTTGGATATCAGGGATGTTCGATTTTTTGGATAGAATCGATTCTCTAATCGATGCTGAATCGAATAAGGAAAATCGATTTTCATGGAAAATCGAATCCAAAGAATCGATGTCGTGAGAATCGATTTCTAAAAATAAAAAAAAAATTAATTGCCAATCGAAGCTTAAGTACGTAAGTGTTTATCAAGTTATTGCTATGGAAATTAAATGATTAAATTGGATTAATTGATTTTTAATACAAAATAACAAATATAAAGTCGTTTTCATTCTGGCTAAACATAGTTTGATTCTTTTGTACATTTGCACTTTTTAATATATTCTTAAAAATATGGTGAATATATTAAACAAATCAGACTTTTTTTTCTATCACATAAGTTTTCATTGTTTTAAGATATTTTGTATATTTTTACTTTCCATTCTTTTTTTCGTTAGATCATGCTTTCAATATTTTAACTTTTATTTTTTTTTTACTCTTTTTCTCACGTTTTTACATTTTCACATACTGTTTTTCTTTTAACCTTAACGTTGATATTTTATAGACTTTCTTCAATCTTTTTTCAATTGCCAATCTTTAATAGATAATTAATTTTTCTGAATAAATCGCTTATCTAATCGCAATATATTTGGGTCGAGTTATCTTGAATTGATAGTTATTTAAGTTATTTTTTAATTATTTTCAATTAAACAAATAACCCAAACATTATGCACATTCTACAAAGAATACATTACGTATAATTTGTTTTTTGCAAAAATTCCCTGCTAATTTTTAGAGAACGTTATTTTGAATGTACACCCAGAAAAAAAATCTAGTAGATTTAACTAAATCCTAGTCAAGCCAAATAAATTTTTTTAGTTATAGGCCGGCATAATACAACTCTATTCATGCCAACGAATTTTTTTTTTTTTTAATTACCTTACTAGGAAAATATATTGCTATCTAATAAATTTTTATTTAATATTAATAAATATTATTTCTAACTGAACAAATATGTATTTAAATGAAATAATTTTTTTTTAAATATTTACGCAATATATACTTTTAAACATTTCAATCTTTGAATGTATAGCTACACATATGAAGTCTACAATTTCGTGAAGCTTCGTCTTTTCTTCAACAGAAAGGAAAAGAAAAGACCCTTTTTTATGGGAATCCTTTTCGGGGATTCGACCATCTTGCGTTTTGCCGCAATGTTCAATGTATTAAATATCCATACTGAAAAATAAGGATATCAAACATAGAAGAGCTTGGAAAGGATATAGGCGTCGAGAGGCAGGTTCGCTTGTGCGAGAGGTAGCCACCTGGCGGATTTTTGGGGTACTGACAAATCTGCAGATATGATCGGATGAGATTACCGGTGAATAGGTACTTAGTAACAACGAATAGTATTTTTCTTCAACGCCTGTTTCTCGATGACAGCAAACTCAAATAAATAAATATAGTGGAAGTAAATATCGTCCAAAATTTGATGGAAAAAAAAATTTCTTTAAAGTAACTAAAAATTAATCAAATAAACGATTATAGTACTTACGACTGGATCTGTTTTCTGGGTGTAGAGTTGAAATTTCAAATGAATCGGTAAAAATTTGTCTCGGTTAAAAAAAAGAGGGGTGCCACTAGAATACAAAAATCAAGTAGGGTAAAAGCCGGATAGTTGCCCCGGGGGGATAGTTGGCCCGGTTTTTAATACACTATGTTAGAGATGTCCCTATAGCGTTAGCGCTTTTCTGTAATTATTAATATGCCCTCGCAGGCCTTAGGACTAATTTTCATTGAATAAATAATGTTATGGTTGAGGATTCAGTCAACTATTTGTTTCCTCGCATGCATTAGAGTTTCAACTACACGGTCTGATACGATATATTGTTTGTTTATTTTTATTTATTCATTTTTTTAATAAAAAGGGCAAGTATCCGTATTGAAAAGGGTGATAGCCCCAAAATTCATTTCTGGTTAGTTGCCCCAACGGCAATATGACAAAAACCCAGGCGTAGTCCTTGCTAGACCGAAGTTAGTTTAGCACTAGCGTTTAAAGAACTAGATAAGAAAGAAAAACTGTTAATTAAAGGTATTTAAAAAAATCATAAGATCATTAATGATAAAATAATAACATCGATAATAAAATATCTAAATAAAAAAAAAATATTAAAAAATATAATGAAATAAAATAATCTGTAACTTAATATTAATTATAAACTCCTTCGAAGTATTTTCGACGTGAGGCGACTACCCGCGACTTTGGGCGGATCCCTCTTTGAAGAGCTCAAATGAAACGGGATTTACTCAAAAACAATATTAATTGGGTTTACAAAAATAGTGCACAATGAAAGATTAAGGACCAATGTTTCAATATACACGAAGTCAGTAGATACTTAATTTTTAAGTAATAGAGCTTTTTCCATAAGTGTGGCAACTATCCAGCTTTTACCCTACTTAGGGATTATTCACGCACATGATCTTTTGGAATATAAATCTGTAGATACCAAGGTACCTTTTTAACAAAAAACAATCGATTTTTTTTAAATCCTAGAGTGGCCTAACCCCTTAAAGAAAATAGTTGATTCTTCAGAAAAATTAATTTATTCTGAGAAATTTCAAAATGAAAATTTGCTAAAATGTATTGTGGACCCTTCATTAAAGACTTGCGAATTTAAGTGCACAAACAAAACGTGCATCGTCACTAATAATGCATTAAAAAAAAAAAAAAAAAAATCGGTGAATTGCAACGATAGAAACTTCAATGTCATGAATGTCAATTGTACGGGAAGTCGTGAAACGTCGATTTTCTCGAAGAAGCCTGATTGGTATTCATGCTTCTACGTATCGATAAAAGTATATCCGAGATATATTGCGTTTTGAAAGATGTACCGACTGGAACTCGGGCATTACGTTTGTACGTGTATATCCTTTACACCACGGATATATGAGCGAGGTAAAGTAAGGAGAATGAGAAAGAGAAGAAAATAAAAACTGATGCTCGCGACGCGATAAAAATAATTGAGCATCGTTGAGCCCCTGTGAGACAGGTATAATTAAGGAAGCCACGCGGGTATGAGATATACAGACGTGTATCGGGTCACGGACGTGTATTTAATTGAAAATTACTCGGCATATACACGTCTTGAAAAATAACCAGATATGGCCACTGTGGATGAATATCAACGTCTGAATGAACCCGCCCACATGAAAATAAAATATATCGTCAAATATTACGGAAAATATATTTTTGGATATATTTTTAATCCATTTAAAAATATTACAATATAAATATAAAAAAATGTATTGAAGATATATACTAAATATATCAAACATATATATTGAGTGCATGTTCTATATATTTTAGATACATTTTCAATTGGTGTTTAAATATACACAATATATATGGGAAAAATATATTTAAGATATATACTAAATGCATCAAACATATATATTGAGTGTACGTTTTATATATTTTCGATATAATTTTAATACATGTTTACATATACACAATATATGTTTTTACATATATCAAAAAATATATTTTTATGCACAATAATCATATATCTAAAATATATTTAATATATATTTCAAAGAAATATTTTCTGCCGAAAATGTACTTGTCACGAATATATTTTTGAGGATATTTCTTATATGGAATATACATATTATATATTTAATATATATCTGATATATATTTTAGATACATCTGAAATGTATTTAGAATATATAATGTACACTTCAAATATATTTTAAATATATTTTTACGTATATCGAAAAATATATTGTCCGGTATATTATATTTCCGTGTGGGTGTACGAAGATCACGACTCACCATTTTATAAGAGTTTATATATATGCATTAGGGTGGGTCAAATAAAATGACTATTTTTTTTTCCCTCGATATAATGAAAAATGTATCGTTTGGCATCTCAAAAAAACCCTCTGCAAGTATTAGCCCTTCATATTTAAATTAAGAGGTCCCTCATCGCAAATTTCCCATTTAAATAACGTAGGAATTTTTTTTTTCAACTTTGGAATTTTATTAGACTTTAACAGTTGAGGTTAGGAGAGTTTTTCGGCACATTTTTGTAGAGCATTTGATGCTCTACAAAAAAGCTGTCTTGTGCCTAATCTATAAAACTAACCGTTCAAAAAATAATCAGCTATAATGATCATTTATTATCACCGATTATTCTTTGAACGGTTAGTTTTATCGATTAGACACAAGAAAGCTTTTTTGTAGAGCATCAAATATTCAACATAAATGTACTTAAATACTCTCCTAACCTCAACGGTTAAAGTCTAACAAAATTCCAAAGTTAAAAAAAAAAATTCCTATTTTATTTAAATGGGAAATAAAAATTTGCGATGAGCGACCTCTTAATTTAAATATGAAGGGCTAATACTTGCAGAGGTTTTTTTTGAGATGCCAAACAAAACATATTTCATTATACCGAGGAAAAAAAATTAGTCATTTTATTTGACCCACCCTAATATGCATGTTTGAAGAATTATTGAGTCCCGGAAAGACCAGAATTTCATAAATATCCGTCTTGCATTGAGAAACATTTCTACAATATTTATGTTTTTATACAGACACGTCTATTGACATAATTGCTGTCATTATTTGTAATTGATGATTGACCTTTTTTATGGTAAAATTACAATACAGACATAATTATCGTTCGTATAACCAAATATATTAATATATAAATATGAGCAAGTCCACCACATATAGACGTCGAATCCGGTCTCACTGTCTCAGATCTTTCCGCAATTTTTTTAGCTGAAATACCGTATCAAAAAACAGAATCCCGAATTTTTTCAGATTTTTTTCCCTCTAACTTTCACAGCTATTGTATGGGGTATTCCGTCTAGTTTTACGATTACTGTTTTATTTATTTTGTTTTGCCGGTTTCCGCGATAAAAAAAAATTCGAAAAATAAGTTTTTGGTGTGAAAAAGTCTCAGCTTTCCGAAAAAATATTGTTTATTTGTTTATGCACTGGGAAAGCTCTTATAAGTCAGTTTCGAATCTAAAAAGCTGTTTTTTGGCCATTGTTCAAATTTTGAAAAAATTTTCAACTTTTTTTTTTGAAAAGCTGAGACAATTTGACATGGAATATGTAATTTTCAAGATGGGACCGCCATAAACATACGAGAATTGAATGAATGAACAAAAATTGATTTTATTCATTTGTTTCCGATCTTCCGCCGTATTTTTTTTTTAAATGGGTTTTTCTAATAAAAAAGTCTCAGCTTCAATGAGTTTTAAATCTGAAAAGTGGTTTTTTAGCCATCGCCCAGATGAAAATTTTTTTTTTCATGTTTTTTTCGAAAAGCTGCGAAAATTTTACACAACATATGTCATTTTCAAGCTGGGTTTTAAATAAACATACGATAAATGATGAGATGTGATGAAAAATGATAAGGAACATACGAGAAATGAGAAGTTTGAAGGGAAAACGACATTCTTAGTAATTAAGAATCTTTTTTTTTAATTTTGTATCGGATGATTAGAAAAGTCGATTTTTATTTTTTTTCACGAACTTTTTTTTTTATTGTCAAAATATTAATAAATATGTTGTAAGAAAAAAATGGTAAAAATATTTTTCGTTTTTTTTTATCGAGCTCGACAAAACGCTCAAAATGTATGTCTTTAGATCAGATCACCGCCTTAAAGCAACTCAAACGCAATTATTGTTTTTCGGATGTGTTTTTCACAACGGTCGATCATTCGGAAAATTATGTTCTTCTAATTACAAACCTCTCAATTACGGAATGAAAAGTAAAAATCACTTTAAAAAAAAATATAACTTTTCGATAGTTGATGATCTTATAAATGTTCCCTGAAAATATTCAGGCGATCCGATCGAAATTCACAGATTTTTTGGGTGTTGTGTCGAAGACTTTTTCTGAAATTCTTCAGACATTTCCTGGACATGAAACTTCCGAAAAATAAAAAACCACCCATCAAGTAAAAAATCAAGTCTCTCTCACTTTGAACACCCGTTATTTAGTTTCCCTTTTATAGTTCGTGATTTTCCGCGGACAATCACAGAATAAACTAATATACCAAAGAAATTTGTTTGAGTTTCTTGCTTTAGCTAACCCGATTCCAAATCGCAATGCCCAACGTTGCAGAAAACCTTTATTGCACTCCGTGCGTAAAGTGACCACTTCTCGCACGCTTCGCTTCACTGCGCGTGCGAGAAGCGGGCACTTTACGCACTCGTGCGATAAAATTTTGTACGATACTCGTGCGAGAAACTTTTTCTCAACTCGTGTGATTGCAGCATTCGTATCGTAATGTACTATTCTGAGAAGTGCTTCCCGGACATCGGTTATAGCTCCGTTACAATTACACATTTTTGCACAAAAAAATTACCGAGTGCTCCTCAGATCATACTTATTCAAGTAGAAAACTTCTGTAAAAATTTATAATTACGGTTTTGCAAAAAAAAAAAATTAAAAAATTGCCAAAATCAACTTTTTTCAGCCGCTTGATTATGTCTGACCCGTTAACCTATACAACATTTTCGATAATTTTCCTCTATAAATAACAAGTCTACTGTAGCTTACAATTTTTTTCCTTCTTGTAACAATTTTTTCCATTCATCTTCGTGACGGGAAGCAGTTTCGACACTTCTCGCTTCTAGTATGCGCGATTAAACGCCGAGCTGCATCCACTTTTTTTAAATAAAAAAAAAACAACAACAACATCGAAGAGGGAAGCAAAAACAACAAGACGATGAAAAATAGAAGATTGGCTCAGCGTCGTTGCCGGATAATTGGACGATTATGCGCACCGACAATACAGGAAGTCGTAAACACACTTAGCGAATGAAACCTGCGGAGGTCTTGAGCTCCGGTATACACGTTTAACATTTGAGCAAGTATCTTGAGGCAACTTTGCGATTTTTAAAGACGTCGAAACATTTTGCGGTAGTCAAATCACTGCCAAATAAAAAAAACCTCTTTACAAACTCGGTGTTAGAAATTACAGTCAGTTGGATTAAAAAGTGTGTCTTTAAAGGAAAAATTCTTTTATTGCACTCCGTGCGCAAAGTGCCACTTTTTCTCAACTCGTGTGATTGCAACATTCGCCTTCGGCTCATGCTGCAAACTCACACTCGTCAGAAAAAGTTACATCGCACTCGTATCGTAATGTACTATTTCGGCATTAAATGTTAAAAATCACTTCCCCACAATGTATATGAGTGATTTCACGTCAAACCAGCAGGTCAAAAAAAATCGATGTCACCGATCATACTCTCGATATTTCCTGTGTTCTCTATCATGAGAAAACATTGCTGTTGAATCGCTAGACCAAAATAAAATTATTTGTACGAGTTATGATATTTTGAAAATTGCGTACTTTTAACGACTCGAGAAACAACGTTTCTGCTTTTGTGTATAACTCCGCCGGATTTTGGAATTCGAGAATTTCACTTCGAGAAATCAAAACTGTATTCAAAACCCCTCAAAATGAGCATAGATCAACCTCATTAGGTGTATTTATGACGCCACAGTCGTAAAAATGCGTTTTTTTTTTTTCGAAAATCAAGAATAACTGAAAAACCGCATTTTTTAAAAATCTGAAAAAATCATATTAAATTTTAACGACAAAAAATCTATATTTCTGTGGAGTTTGAACTAGTTCTGACGAATAAATTTTGAATTATTGATCAATTTCATCTTTTAGAAATCAGTTTCAGCTATTTTGGGACATTCAGGTTTTGACTTTAGGTTTTCTGAGAATTTCGTCAATACAATCGATAGTCATTGCTTCAAAAAATTATAAAACTATTTACAATTCTTTGAGATCCATCTCCATCAAATGATGATAATATTTACGAATAATATTTACGAATAATATTTACGAATGCTTTTTTTGCAACTTTAGATTCAAAGTTGCAGAAAAAGCAATTATTCGTAAATATTATCATCATTTGATGGAGATGGATCTCAACGAATTGTAAATAAATTGTTTTATAATTTTTTTAAACAATGACTATCGATTTTATTGACGAAATTCTCAGAAAACCTGAAGTCAAAATCAGAATGTCCCACAATAGCTGAAATTGATTTCTAAAAGATGAAATTGATCAATAATTCAAAATTTATTCATCAGAACTAGTTCAAACTCCACAGAAATATAGATTTTTCGTGGTAAAAATTTAATATGATTTTTCCAGATTTAAAAAAAATGAGGTTTTTCAGTTATTCTTGATTTTCGAAAAAACGTACGATTGTGGTATTATAAATGCACCAAATGAGGTTAATTTGTGCTCATTTTGAAGGTTTTTGAATACAGTTTCGATTTCTCCAAAAGAAATTCTCGAATTCCAAAATCCGGCGGAGTTATACACAAAAGCAAAAAAGTTAATTTTCGAGTTGTTAAAAGTACCTAATTTTCAAAAAATCATAATTCGTACAAATAATTTTATTTTGGGCTGGCGATTTAACAGCAATGTTTTCTCATGATAGAGAACGCAGGAAAATATCGAGAGTATGATCAGAGACATCGATTTTGTTGACCTGCTGGTTTGACGTGGAATCACTCGTATTAAATCGACGAAAATGCGATTTTTAAACAGACAAAAGGCCTTTAGTGGCGATTAAATTAGTGTTGAATTAAAAGAAAGCAAAAAAACGTTTTTACAAACGTTTTTACGTTTTCGATTAGATAAGGGATTAGATGTTTAGTAAGAAAAATTATGCTTCAGAAATTTCACATTTTATTTTAGTATCACATATTGAGAACAGTTGCTGAAAGTTTCATGGGGAAAAAATCAAAAGAAATATGCGATTTCGAAAAAAATTTCTCTCTGCTTCCTCTCTGCTTTCCCTTATCTAAAAACTCTGAAAATTGGACATTTGCCCATTGCTTCCTCATCTTTATCCATAGTTCATACTCTTCCTTTGTCACAAAGCAAAAAAAAACTAAAATTTGATAAAATTTCAATCATCCGATTTGTTGAGGAACCGCCATTTTGTTAAGAATAAATATTTTGCTTATTCTTTCGATTACATACTAGATTATACTTTAGATTAACTAAATCTTTATTCATTTTTTTATTTTGGATGATCCAATCCAGAAACATCGTGATGCTCACCGCAAGACGCCTTTTTTTAGAGGACCTCCAGGATATCGGCTGCAGCGGCTTCAAGAATCATTATTTCTAAAAAAGAAAAATTTGAAAATGAAGTTCGAAGTTACAAAAATATGTACATAAATTTTGACGTTAATAAATTAAAGTGTCTTTTCAGAAAAAAATCTTGAAAAATTGATTTTTTTCGACCTTCTAACTGCGTCTAATTTCTTAAAATAAAAATAAATTATCGAGAAGAAAACAAATAACGGAAAAAACAGAATTGGCGCATTTGGGTTAATCTGCAACGATAGAAAATTTATTAAAAATTTATAAAATTTGAATTCCTGAGCATTTCACGAATCTGGGTTTTTTGATTTTGCTAAAAAAAAATTCTGTTTTTCAAACCACGGATCAGAAAAAATCTGAAAAAATATTCAGCGCTTTTTAGCTACCGTGCAATCGAAAAAAAAAACCAAATCCAAAAGCACCGAGGCTATCGAAGCTTGATTAATTTCACTCGGAACACCTCGTGCATCTTTTCTTTTACAACACTGCAGACAAGGCTCAAGTTCTCTTCCGCCACCACAAACCGCTCTCACATTAGTTGTACTTTTGTCGGCGTGCGATATCGTTTCTGCGGCCAATTCGGAAGATTCACTTTGGCACGGTTATTCGCGGAGTATCCGGTCCGGAAAGTGCTCTGAATACGTCTGAGCCCACGTAGAAGAGAGAGGGCGAAAGATATTGAGTATAATGCAACTTCAGCTGCGGTGAATAGAGCGAGAGGGCGGTATATTCCTTTCTTTAAAATCCTCTCGGGGCGCCCCTCCTCCGAGTTTCCAAAGCTCTTTTTTTCGTCCTTATTCGTATATGCCCACGGTTATCGGTGTTATTCATGAGGCTCTCTCGGTCGTTTTGAGATAGCGACTGCACGCTGAATCGCCGGGATTCTCGGATTAACAATAAAAAAGAAAAAGAAAAAAAAGTCAAACGACCATCCCAGTTTATAATGGCCAGAAAGATGGAAATTTTCGACATTATTCTGTTTCGCTCTGTCGAACGTTTTCCCCACTCGAAATTATCGTGTGAAATAGCAGAAATTACAATCGCAGTTGCTCGTTTGTTTCCGAGAGAGGAGAAAGTAACGAGGGAGACCTACATTATCGACGCAGTTTTTTCGCATATTTCATCATTCGTCTTCCTGGTAACAGAGTTGTAAATAATGCATTACTTTGATAATGCATTATACCTGTATTTATTACCCATTACACTGCATAATGTGAAATGGATAAGTGTGCCATTACAAAATACAAAAGTAACGTGCAGTGAATGCGTGTACCATTACAAAAAAAAAAAAGTAGTGTGTGATGGATGCATGCGCCATTACGAATAGAAAAAGTAATGTGTAATGGATGCGTGTTCCATTACAATTAGAAAAAGTAATGTGTAATGGATGCATGTCCCATTACAAATGAAAAAGTAATGTGTAATGGATGCATGTGCCATTAGAAATAAAAAAAGTAATGTGTAATGGATGCGTGTTCCATTAAAAATACAAAAAGTAATGCCATTACAAATAAAAAAGTAATTTGTAATGGATGCATGTCCCATTACAAATAAAAAAGTAATGTGTAATGGATGCATGTGCCATTACAAATAAAAAAGTAATGTGTAATGAATGCACGTGCCATTACAAATAGAAAAAGTAATGTGTAATGGATGCATGTCCCATTACAAATAAAAAAAGTAATGTGTAATGGATGCATGTCCCATTACAAATGAAAAAGTAATGTGTAATGGATGCATGTCCCATTACAAATAAAAAAGTAATGTGTAATGGATGCATGTGCCATTACAAATAAAAAAGTAATGTGTAATGAATGCACGTGCCATTACAAATAGAAAAAGTAATGTGTAATGGATGCATGTCCCATTACAAATAAAAAAGTAATATGTTATGGGCGCATGTCCCATTACAAATAAAAAAGTAATGTGTAATGGATGCATGTCCCATTACAAATAAAAAAAGTCATATGTAATGGATGCATGTCCCATTACAAATAAAAAAAGTCATATGTAATGGACGCATGTCCCATTACAAATAAAAAAGTTATGTGTAATGGATGCATTTGCCATTACAAATAAAAAAGTAATTTGCAGTAGAGAATATTCCATTACAAATAGAAAAATTGCCGTGCTCGTATAAGAAACTTGCACATTGTGGTCTCATTATTTTATTTCGCTCACTAAAAGTTCATCCGAATTATCACAAATGATCTATAAAGTTAAAAAATAGAAACGAAAAAACAGACAGTTCATCGTTAAGTATGAAGTACGAAAATGTACTCAACCCCGAAAAATTATCCAACTCTACATTGAACT
>OX333077.1:18541728-18605875 GCA_946863875.1 Alloplasta piceator | reverse complement strand
GGGTTACCCCCCCTTAAGGACGTTGAGTCCCTATGAAATCTTTTTATGTTGATTGTTCAATAAATAGCTTCTTAATCGTCGTGAAATTTTTACACGACCTCCTGAATACTTCATGTAAAAACATATTAAATTTTCAAAATTCTATCATCATTACTTCAACCTCCTTAAAGGTTAAAATGAAAAATGATGAGAAACTTCTGAAAATTTGGTATGTTTTTGTATAAAGTATTTAAGAGGTCGAGTAAAAATTTCACAACGATTAGGAAGTTCGTTATTAAAACATTAACATTTTGTTAAGAACAATTTTTTAAACAAATAAAAAAATATTTATCAATAAACTTTGTTTTGTTTCCGTTGCTTTCAATATAGTGTAGATATTAAAAAATTGAGAGGTCAAAAAACAAACTTATCGCAAAGTTATATCGGTTTCCATAAGACTACATTTAATTTAATTTGTTAATTTTAATAGTTCGATAACGAGCTTTCTAATCGTCGTGAAATTTTTACACGACCTCTTAAATAATTCATCGAAAAACATATCAAATTTTCAGAATTTCAGAAGAAAAGGACGGTAAAAAAAGAGCTGGCATTCCCAACTTTGTTGCTCTGTTGAATTGAAAAAGCCTCCCGCTTGTTAGTCACGAAATTACATCTTTGCATCCCATAATTAATATAGACGACCGCGGATAGGAATTGTCAAATATGTATTCGAGTAATAAAAAGTTTATTCGAAATTAGAGAAAAACGATCTTAAAATAAGTGCCTAGATATAACGCAGCAGTTTCTGCCTCTTTATTCTGCGGAATTGAAAAAAGAACCTCGCTTAGTCTTGGTTTTGGATTTTTATGAGTCGTAATTCATGAATAACCGAAGCCAGAATTTCGAATGGAAAATGACCAAACTTACTGAGAAAGTTTATTCGACGTTACGGAAAACTATCTTGAAATTTATGACTAAAGGAACAAATCGAAAATGCAGAAAATTTTGTTACTTTACGCAATTAAAAGAAATAATAATAATATAAATTTAAAAAATGTAATATTCGAGCGATTCCACGTCAACCCAACAGGTCAAAAAAACCAATATCTTTGATCATACTCTCGATATTTTCCTGTGTTCTCTATCATGAGAAAACATTGCTGTTAAATCGCCGGCCCAAAATAAAATTATTTGTACGAGTTTATAACTTGTGTATAACTTCGCTGGATTTTGGAATTCGGAAATTTCACTTCAAGAAATCGAAACTGTATTCGAAACCCTTTAAAACGAGCACAAATTAACCTCATTTGGTGCATTTATGACGCCACAATCGTAAAACTACGTTTTTTCGAAAATCAAGAATAACTGAAAAACCTCATTTTTTTTAAATCTGAAAAAATTATATTAAATTATCACGACAAAAAATCTATATTTCTGATGAGCTTGAACTAGTTCTGACCAATAGATTTTGAATTATTGATCAATTTCATCTTTTAGAAATCAGTTTCAGCTATTTTGGGACATTCAGGTTTTGACTTTAGGTTTTCTGAGAATTTCGTCAATAAAATCGATAGTCATTGTTTCAAAAAATTATAAAACAATTTATTTACAATTCTTTGAGATCCATCTCCATCAAGTGATGACAATATCTACGAATAATTGCTTTTTCTGCAATTTTAGGTCCAAAGTTGCTATTTTTTAAATTGTAAAAAATTATAAAACAAGTTATTTATAATTTTTTGAGATCTATCTCCATCAAATGATGATAATGTTTACGAATAATTTTTTTTTTGCAACGTTAGATTCAAAGTAAAGGTAGATCTAAAGTACGCAATTTTCAAAAAATCTTAACTCGTACAAATAATTTTATTTTGTGCTTGTGATTTAACAGCAATGTTTTCTCATGATAAAGAATACAGGAAAATATCGAGAGTATAATCAGAGACATCGATTTTTTTCGACCTGCTGGTTTGACGTGGAATCATTCACTTACATATTTTTGTTCTGCTTTTTAGTATTGTGTACTTAATGTTTAAATATAATCACCATTGCTATGGTAACCGCTGCTATGGTAACAGTTTCTATGATAGTTGTTATTGGGAAAATTATAAAATTATTTAAAAAAATTATAATCACAATTACAATTTATTGTAATGATTTTCCGCATTTTTTTGCACTGTCATCCAATTCTGAGCTACGTTCAAAATTTTAAGTCCCTATAGCTAATCGGAAAGTTAGTTCATAATCAATTACAAAATTCCACTTGGACAGGCATACAAGAAAGCAAGTTAATAAAAACGTGGTGAAAAAAATATGTTTTCATGATTCAAAATTATTAGTCGACCACGAATTATCAAAAAGGTATTCGTGCAAGAAAAAAAAAGTTCGATTGAAATCGTCATCTGTTAACACAAAATAAATCCTCTGGTTCGCCTTGATCTTACTTATTCTTGTAACAGAGACTTTGTTTATTTATTTTAAAAAAATAGAAAATATGCCAAAATTTAGAAATCATTAAAGCCAGGAGCGCATGCTAAAATATGTTTCGTGGAAAATTTTTCATCCAAGCTCAAATTGAGTATTTGCTGAAGCTTTGAAAAGAATGATAAAAAAAATTGTACAATGAATGTATATGAAATTTTTTGAATTAAGTTTTTTTCCTTCCGCCTTGCGTGAGCGATGATTTTGAAAAACGAATATTGCGGCGATTATGATCAATTTTAAAAATTGAATGGAATTAACTACACTCCGTGTATGTCAGGGCAAATTGTTTTCAATTTCCTCACTGCCAATATAACCTTTTTAATGATGATGATGCCAAGAGAAAATACTTTCGTGCCGACTCACGCGCACCGTATAAACGCTAATGACCCCAGCCGAATAATTGCGATACAACGGTACACACACACACACACACACACACACACACACACACACACACACACGCACGCACGCACACGCACACACACACACGCACGCACGCACGCACGCACGCACGCACACACACACACACACACACACACACACACACACACACACACACACACACACACACACACACACACACATGTATTAATTTTATATACATGTTGCACGGTAGAGAAGTCCCTCGTTTCGTTTTATCGCATTGGGACTTATTACCGATCACGTATCGCTCGGTCATTCGTGCCGTATATAGACGCCAGTTGCCGCGATGTTACACCCTTAATTGCCTTTCTTTTTTCTCTTATTACATATGGGCCATTCCATGTCAAATGGACCAACAATTGGAATCAACCCCTTTCAATTTCGATGAAAGTTGGTCAAAAGTTTTCTATTGTCATAAAACAAAGTTCTACCAAAGGAAATTTTCGAAAATTCAAAATTTCACAATTTTTCAAGTTTATTTTTTAAATATCTCGAAAACTCTTCAAACTTAATTACCAACGTCGACGCGAATCGTTCGAACGCCAAAAGCGAACAAGGATGTGAAACGGAATCACACACACACACACACACACACACACACACACACACACACACACACACACACACACACACACACACACACACACACACACACACACACACACACACACACACACACACACACACACACACACACACACACACACACACACACACACACACACGCACGCGCGCGCACACACACACACACACACCAACACACAATTACCAGTGCATTGTCGACCACGTTGTAACAAAAGGACCGTACTGTCGACGTATGGAGTACATTTAGGCGGGCTTTCGCCATATCCCTCGACATCCCCCTTGCTCCGGCATTACGGATTTCTCTCCAAAACGGGGGTGCGAACAAGAGATCCCCCTCGCGTGCAGCCTTTGATCGCTCACTTTGCGGCTTACCGACGATCAGCCGACATCACCGTACATTGATTGCTTCGAACAATAACCTGGAGTATCGTCGTAATAACAGAGTGACAGAGTGACGTTTTGAAAGAAACATTTTTGGAAAATGTTTTTTTCAACAATTATTCATGACTCTCTTATCGCGATGCAAATTTATCTGGAGGGTACAATAATAATATGGAAAAAAAGTATATTCAAGATATCTCATATATTTGTGGAATATTTTGTATGACAAATATTTAAAAAAATATGAATATCCATTGGGCCATAATTTAGTAATGCATTACCCATTACTTTAAGCAATGTGTATTGGACGAGTTTTCCATTACAAATTACAAAAGTAATGTATAATGGATGCGTGTTTCATTACAAATATAAAAAGTAATGTGTAATGTATGTATGTTCCATTACAAATGATAAAAGTAATGTGTAATGTATGCACGTTCCATTACAAATAAAAAAAGTAATGTTTACTGTATGCACGTTCCATTACAAATTACAATTTTTTTAAAAAGTAATTTGCAGTGGGGAATATTCCATTACAAATAGAAAAATTGTCGTGCTCGTATTAGAAACTTGCACATTGCTGCCTCATTATTTAATTTCGCTCACTAAAAGTTCATCCACAATTATCACAAATGATCCATAAAGTTGGATAATTTTTAGGGTTGAGTACATTTTCGTACGTCATATTTAACGATGAACTGTCCGTTTTTTTGTTTCTATTTTTTAATTTTAGGGATCCTTGGTGTATTATAATTGTGGTTGCACTTTTAGTGAGCGAAATGAAATAATGAGACAGCAATGTGCAAGTTTCTAATACGAGCACGGCAATTTTTCTATTTGTAATAGAATATTCTCCACTGCAAAATTCCTTTTTTTCATTTGTAATGGCACATGCATCCATTACACATTACTTTTTTTTTATTTTTAATGGGACACGCATCCATTACACAGTACTTTTTTATCCGTAATGGGGGATGCATCCATTACACATTACTTTTGTATTTTGTAATGGTACACTTATTCATTTCACATTATGCAGTGTAATGGGTAATAAATACAGTAATATTAGGTGCGCAACTAAGTTCCCGCTGTTTTTCAAGAGATGGCTCCACTAGTAAGTGGTGGTCGATTGAGACCTAACCAAAACGTCATAAACCAAGCTTAGACATATGGTAAACAAACCGCTTTGACACATCGTTGATTTTGTGTTTGTGTCGTATACTTTTGGTTATGTGAAAATGTCCGATTTTGTGCCAAATAATCGTCATTTGCGGGAAGTGTTGCTTTTCTTCTTCCATTCGAAGAAAACGGCGGCTGAAGCGCATCGGGAGCTCCAAAAAGTTTACGGCGATGCTGCTCTAAGTGAAACAACGTGCCGTGATTGGTTCCGTCGCTTCGGCCGAATATTTACGCTGCGAAGGTTTTGCTGTGTATTTGGTGGGACCAGGTCGGTGTTATTTATTATGAGCTGTTGAAACCAAGCGAAACCATCACTGGGGAACGGTATCGAACTCAATTGATGCGATTGAGCCGAGCATTACGCGAAAAGCGGCCAGAATACGAGCAGAGGCACGAAAAAGTGATTTTACTGCATGACAATGCTCGGCCTCACGTTGCCAAACCCGTTAAAACCTACTTAGAAACGCTCAAATGGGAAGTCCTACCCCACCCGCCATATTCCCCACATATTGCGCCCTCCGATTATTACTTGTTCCGTTCGATGGCACATGGTCTGGCTAATCAGCAGTTCCGCTCATATGAAGACATCTCAAAATGGCTTGATTCGTGGATAGCCTCGAAAGACGACCACTTCTACCGTGACGGTATTCGAGCTCTGCCAAAAAGATGGGAAAAAGTTGTCGCTAGCGATGGGAAATATTTTGAATGATTCATTTGTAACCATTTTTTTACAATAAAGTGGCATTTTTATAAAAAAAAACAGCGAGAACTTAGTTGCGCACCATATACATTATCAAAGTAATGCATTATTTACAACCCTGCCTGTGACATCGTTCGTTATTATTTCAGGTTTTTTATTTTTAACAATCATTCTTATTTTATGCGATGTAAATGGATCCTGAGGAATTATTCCGACTGATTTTCCTACAATTTTCCGATCGATTTTTTGTTCAAAGTATGGAGATTGAATATATTTGAGATATATTTAAGATATATAATTGATATATTGTATATTTAGCAGTGATATATTCTTTATCTCAAATATATTTTGATACAAGAAAATATGAACATGTATAAAAAATATAACTATCCCTTAAGGCGGTATTCTGGTCTAGAATCATACATTTTAATCGTTTTGTCGAGTTAGATAACAAAAATTTACCTTTTTTTTACAACATATTTATTAATGTTTTGCCAATGAGCAAAAAAAAATCGAAAAAAAGATGAAAATTAAATGAGTTATAAGCTGATAAAGATGGGGATAAAAAAAGGGGTGGCTGGTTGACACAATTGCAACATCCGATACAAAATTTAAAAAAAGATTCTTAATTCGTAAGAATGTCGTTTAACCAAAAATTAAATTTTTTTTCAAGGATATATTTTCATTGGTCTAGATTTTCAGAATATGCAAAAAAAATCATTTTTCTAAAATTTTGGACCAGAATCGCCCTAAAGGAATAATTTGTTATTATTTTAAGGGCTAAATTTTCAATAACAATTAGCGGTTCTCATACTATACAACATTTAGGTTTTCGTTAAAATCCTGCAAATAGAATATATTTAATTTAGGATATATCGAAAATAATTAATTGATCCATCATAAATCAATTATTAAACAATGTTCAAAAATCATAATGACTAAAGGATATTTTAATGAAAGGAACAAGCTACTTGTATTCCCAATTAATTATTGTCAATTTATACGTGATTTTTCGTGATTTTTCCACGTCTTCTAAAATCATGGTCTTAAAAAAACTTCAGACAGGAAATAAATATTAAAAAGATATCGGTGAAGACTTTAAATAAATCTTGAATGTATTTCAAAGTGCCAATCTGGCCCCGTTCGACAAGTAACTTTGACAAACGAAAATAATCCTGGGATCCGTATAATCCTTTTTTGTCTCGAGAAGAGAAATCGTCGGGAATGCCGTAATAATTGTGCGCGAGCGCGGTCGCCGAATTGCGAATACGTGACGTAACGCGTCAATTACAACGAGACAATGGCCCGTTTTGATGTGGTGAATAAGCGCAATAATCGGTGAGCTGTGAATCGCTATATTTCGGCCGAGCCAATCGCGAGAGAGACGCGATAAAAAGTATACGTCAGACTCAGGATTTTTCCATTGTCGTCGTGTCTTGGTGGTCATGTAATAGTTGTGAGGAACACAATCGAGTCACGTACAGCAGGTCTGGAGGATTATATTCATTGGATTCGCAAAATGCGCATTGAAATCGATGAGAAAGGCAAAGACGGGCCGATTCATCTTCCTTTCTCTTCGTTTTATTACGTTATAATCGCTTCTGTAGTACAGTCGAAGTCCCCATTTCTTAACCCCCCATTTCTTGACCGTTCCCACATCTTGATCGGGTCACCATGGCAACCATTCCCACATCTTGACTTCTCCCATTGATGGTTGCACCACTCCACAACCCAGTAGTTTGTAGGCGCGTGCGCAAGTGTGCCGAGATCAGAACAGCGCGTGCGCGCTCCCACGAGCATGCGCGTGCACGCTCCCACGAGCATGCGCATGCGCGCTCCCACGAGCATGCGCGTGCGCGCCCCCACGAGCATGCGCGTGCGCGCCCCCACGAGTATGCGCATGCGCGCTTCCACGAGCATGCGCGTGCTCACACGAGCATGCGCGCTTGTGGCGTACAATATGGCGTCGTATCAAAAGTGGGGTCTGTAGGAGAAGTCAAGATGTGAGAATGACCTACATTCGTCCGGTCAAGAAATGGGGACTTCGACTGTACATCTCTCACAGTAAAAGCAACATTCATCGGAAAAAGCGATCGGGGGCGGGAGGCAAGGGGCATAGAAATGGAAAAGGGGGGATGTGGCCAGTTTCCCGCTATTCAGAGTCGCGTCCTATGCGCGCGATATCCTTCGTGCAGGTGACACTCGTTTCATTAACGTCAAATTTAGTTATGCAAGTTGTTCGAACCAGCGACTCGACTGATCGTACAATACGGATTCGATCCTTCGTCGTATCCCGATATAAATTGATATACGATAAAGTTGCCGAAAAAATCATGCAAATTTGAAATTTGTATACATAGCTTCTTCATTTTTTTCCGTCGTTCGTCGACTCTCCTTTATGCGGACCTCCTTGACCATTTTTATGACATGTGTGTGGGTCATTCCATGTCAAATCGACCAAGAGTTGGAATCGACCCCCCTCAATTTTGATGAAATTTGGTCAGACGTTTTCGTTTTCAATTAAACGGAGTTCTACCAAAGGAAAAAAATTAAATTTTTTTTTTCAAAAGTTATTTAAAATTTAAGATTCCACAATTTTTCAAATCCTCCAAGTTTATTTTTTAGATATCTCGAATACTATTATAGTTACGAAAAATCGTTATGATTTCGTTTCGAAGAGGGCTACGAGAAAAAAAAATTCCGAACAAATTTTTTGAAAAATGATGAATTTGGACAATTTTGAATTTTTAAAAAACATGGAACTCCACGATCAACATTAATTTTTGGTTCAATTTATTTTATATAATACCTTGTACTGATCTTCAAACTTCCTGAAATTGTCAGAATTGCGTTTTTCGTTTTTTTTTAAATATGAATTTTTGAATTTTAATAAAAATAATAATTATTTTTTATTTCTAAATTAAGTAAAGTTGAGCAATCATGTAATTTTTACTACTCAAAATTATAAAATTACACGATTGCTCAACTTCACTAAGTTAGAGGTAAAAAAAAAATTTGTTTTAACATTCAACAATGTTTATTTTTGAAAACGAAACGCAATTCTGAAAATTTCAGGATCTTTTAAGATCAGTACAAGGTATTTAATTTTAAAAAATTGAATAAAAAATTTAATGTTGATCGTGAAATTCCGAAAATTAAAAATTCTCCAAGTTCATAATTTTTCAAATATTTTCTTCAGAATATTTTTTTTTCGTAGCTCCAAGTATACTCTTAAAGACGAACTTGAAATGATTCTTTCGTAACTATAATAGTTTTTGAGATATTTAAAAAATGACCTTGAAAATTGAAACAATCGTGAAATTTTAAATTTTGCATAACTTTCGTAAAAAATATTTTTAATTTCTTTCCTTTGGTAGAACTTCGTTTTGTAATAAAAGAAAACTTGTGACCAACTATCATCGAAATTAAAAAGAGTTGATTCCGACTATCGGTCGATTTGACATGTAATGACCCACATGCATTTTCTTATTTGTAACGTTTTCATTGGAGTTTTGGCTGTAAAATCCATTGGTTGCGGTTTCAAAAATATAGTCCGAGGGGCCGATTAGATTGTTCGGCGATTTCCCACCCCCACTCTTTTTAAGGGATATTCTTCGATAGATTGAACCTCGAATTTTGGAAAAAACGTAAAAATTGAAAAAGCAGCGGCTAAAATTTCAAAAACATCTAAAAACGGATGACGGCTGTTGCAATAACAATAACAAATTGTTTTATTGACGTAAACATGGGTTCATTGAACAAAAAAAACAACCAGGCGGTATCTTTAATCGTTTTTGAATTATCGCGGCAAAACTGGCAAGATTAGCAAAACTCAGGATGAATTTCACGAATTTTTCAGTTTTCAAAATAAAAAAGTTCGAGATGTTTCGCTTCCTAGTCCCCTCAAAGCGGCATCGTATCGGTCTAGTCTGGTCGAACAAGGGGCGCATTATCTATCCAAATGAGATGCCAGAGACAGGAAGACGATGAAACGTCGTCATAGGGAGGTTCATTAGTGCCGGACGACCATGGCCCGTGACTAAACCCTGATTTCTTGCATTGGAATCGTAAAACGACGAGATAAGACGTCTTGGTCTTCTTCCCTGCCGCGCCCCAACTCTTGCCCGAAAGTTCTCCACGTATTTGTATGTCTGTATATCTATATCTAGATATATATGTATATGGGGTATTCCATGCATAGCGAGACAGGTTTTGGCCGCGGGATCCAAAATTTCTCGTAAAATATTGTGTTTTTTTATTTTTCGATGAGGACTTAACGAAAACCCGGTCTCAATTGGGGTTCACAACTACATGGAAATGTTTTTATATGATATCAGAAAACGATATACACTGCGACCTCGATAATCGGTACCTCGATCGTTGAGATTGCAGCGTAGTGGGAGAAGCGCCAAGCCATGCGCGTTGGGCCGCCGTCAGCCACCAGCGGCGCAGAGACGGTTCTGTGCAATGTGCGCACCCCCACTTCTTGCAAGAGGCGGTCCCGACGGATTCCGATTATCGTTGCAATTGGAGCGTAGTGGGAGAAGCGCCAAGCCAATCTAATTGGGCCGCCGTCAGCCACCAGCGGCGCAGAGACGGTTCTGTGCTATGTGCGCAACCCCACTTCTAGCAAGAGCCCGTCCCGACGGATTCCGATTATTGAGGTCGCAGTGTATTGATGGACGAAAAATTTTGGGACCCGCGGTCAAAACCTGTCCCGCTACCGCATGGAATACCCCATGTATATATTTTAATCCCCTGCTGTTACACAGGATATAGTATAACGCTGTCCCGGTTGGGGATATAATGCGAGAAAGCGGTTGAGATAGCTCTCCGGGCTTAACCTCGTCTTTCAAGGAGCAGGAACCACGAAGAAACGCGTTAGTATAGAAACAAGACGATTCGCACTCTCACGCGCAAAGACGCACACACGAAGATGCTTCCTCCACTCTTCTCTTACTTAGGAACTTCCTTGGGTCCTTATCACCAGTCCAGAGGGGCTATAACCAAGCCCGAAGTTTCCTCATCAATGTCCCATCCGCGTGGCGTCGTCGTCTACTTCCTATCCCAACGTTGTACAATCTACCGAGGATCTCGTTATCAAAACCTCCCATCCTTCGTTCTCGAGTCACTCCTTAATCCAGTACCGCGGCAAAGGGCTTTTGTCGACCAGCATTTTACTTGGAAATTACGATGACGACGTTAGCCTTCAACGACAGAGCTTCCGGTCTCACCGCGGCGTAAAACAGACGACAATGTTCCAAGACGAAATGTGTTACACCGCTGTTAGTAACGACGGTATATTGTCGTGAAACTTTGCAATGCGAATGAGCCTATTCGAAAGTCAAAAACGTCTCGAGCAGTATCTTGAAAATTAACGACGATTGTTTCTCTTTGATTTTTCGTTTTCACACTGACTCAACTAACTCTTCGTCTTGAAATGGTTTTTTGGCACCCGCCGTTTGTAAACCTGGGTCGTTCGCGTCCGGTCACTTTTTTGTGGGATCAATGAACTCGGAAAAATTTAATAAAATTTGAGCTACTGTTCGAAACCTTAAACTTGATATACCAACTATAAGATTTGTAAAAAGTTCATTTTTACATATATTTTTTATTAACAAATTGGAGCAACTCCGTAAAGAATCAGTAGTTTGCTTGAAAAATCATAACTTTTTGAAAAATTGAGATATCTTAATGTACTTTACGGCAAATTGAAGCTGAATCATGCACCTTTGAGAAAAAAAATATTAGATTTTATTCGTGTAATATTAAACGGTTAAGTTCGGTGGGTAAAACGGGTAAAATAAAACATGTATCGATATGAACGCATTTTATTATCGAAATTTTTTTTTTCTTATAAACTGTATTATTTCAAATTATAATTGTAAATTCTACTGTTATAAGTAAAATTGAACATTCCTGAATAAAATGATTATTCCTGAATCATTCTCATTCTTGAATTAAAAAAAAATAGAATAGAATAGAATTTTGGCAAACGCCGTCTGTAAACGTGGGTCATTTATGTCCAACCCGAATTTCGTCCGCTCGCTGTAATGGTTCAATGATAGCTGTGACTTTGCATTTTCGCTGTTAAGTCCCTCTTTTACCTTAGTTTTCTTTGGTGGAGATAACGGTCCCCACCGCTCGCTTGTTGGGAAGTAATCGGCGGAAACAATTTTGTATAGGACAAAAATGACCCAGATATAGGGACAAAGGGTTAGGGATGCTTCACCCCTACCGTCCCAGCCAAAAATGTTATCCGATTGAAATTGCCGTACTTCATGATACCTACAATAAAAATCTGAAAAATTATATCTGAAAAATCTAACAATTATTAATAATAATATTACGAAAAAGTTATTAATAAATTGTTGAAACAAATAATTATTCAACAATTTTTCCATAAGTTTTTTTTTCTTAAACAGATAGAATGCGTTAATTTTTCTAATCGCACGTGAATTTTTTCAGAATTTTCTCTCTATTTTGAAATATTTCGAAAAAATTTTGAAATACAAACAAAACCGCCAATTTTGTATATTTTTTTACATCGTATCACGATGTACGGAAATTTCAATCAGATAAAAATTTTGACTGGGACGGTAGATGCAAAGTATCCTTAAGGCGGTATTCTGGTATAGAGAGGTACATTTTTAGCAATCTGTCGAGCACAATAAAAATAAATAAAAAATATTTTTACCATTCTTTTTTTTACAATATATTTGTTAATATTTTGACAATAAACAAAAAAAATTCAGAGTGTTATTCAAAATAACTTCAAAAAATTCAGGGTGATACTTTTAATCATCTTCAATATGCAATGTACCCTGAATTTTTTATTTAAATTTTTCAGATGGTGAAAAAAAATCACGAACGAGTGAATATGCGAAAAAACCATTTTTTACAAAAAAAAGTCATAACTTTTGCAATTTTTTTTCATAAATTTTTAGGATGACACTCTTGAGATATGGCACTTTTAAGAAAAAATAGCTCCATCGTGGACGTTTCAAAAAATTTATTTATTTGGACATTTGCAGATGGGCTTAGGGAACTCTATTGCGGAGTAAAAAAAAATACAATAAACACCAAAAATACTTTATTTATTACCAAATTTTTGTATATAAAAATGCAAAAAATGCGTGTCCTTAGAGACTTAGACTGTTATTCGAAAAATATTTGAAGACTCCAAAAGCTGTACAAATTCCGCAATTTTCATTTTTGGAGTTTCGGAGTAAATTTTAACAGTTTATCTAAAAAAAAAACTCGACTTTTGGTACTTACCTTGTATGCTAATGTTCAACACAGAAAAAAAAGAACAAATTGAAATTTCGGCTCAAAGTTGCACTGGGGTCATTTTGACCCCATGTGACCACGGAGAGTTAAAAATCACATTTTGCGGGGCCAAATTCTGACCGAATTAAGCCCCACTAGGGTTACTTCCCACATGGAAATAAAATATATCGGCAAATATTACGGAAAATATATTTTTGGATATATTAAGTATATTTTGTCCGAAAATGTATGTATTACGAATATGATTTTAGGTATATTTTTAATCTATTTAAAAATATTATAATATAAATATAAAAAATGTATTGAAGATATATACTAAATATATCAAACATGTATATTGAGTGCATGTTCTATATATTTTAGATACATTTTTAATTGGTGTTTAAATATACGCAATATATATGTAAAAAATATATTTAAGATATATACCAAATGCATCAAACATATATATTGAGTATACGTTTTATATATTTACGATATAATTTTAATATATGTTTACATATACACAATATATGTTTTTACATATATCAAAAAATCTATATTTATGCACAATAATCATATATCTAAAATATATTTAATATATATCTGATATATATTTTAGATACATCTAAAATGTATTTAGAATATATAATGTCGACTTCAAATATATTTTAAATATATTTTTACGTATATCGAAAAATATATTTTCCGGTATATTATATTTCCGTGTGGGTTTGGTCAGAATTTAGTAAAAAGTAGGGAAAAATCTGCGAAAATTTGAGAATGTTCTTCTCCATCGAAGAACCATTTCCTGCGGGGCCCTAAAAAATCTAAAGTATTGAGAATCAGCGTCTGACGGATTTCAATGGCCCATAAATAATTGATTACCCGGCGTGCGACATCTGCCAAAGTCTCGAAGTTTCTCCCAAGTGGAGAGACGTTTAGTTTTCCAAAATTGAGCTTCAACGTGAAAATAATTCATATTCCCGTGATGGAGTTGTGAGAGACGCAAGCGGAGTTCGGGCCTAACGAGTCAAGAGGGGTTCCCGGATTTTTTTGCACCATCGATCAAACTGGCGGACAGGAAAGATTGCCCAAGTGTACGTGATACGTTTGTGGATGAAATATCGATATGTGTGTGCGATTTTACCTCGAGGTGAGCTCTCGAGAAAGAGAATAAACCGAGGTTTTCGGTGAGTTCTCTGACCCTCGTAGATCACTCTTCTAAAAGCATTAATTGTCATTAATAGACGGTCTGCCCGGAGCCTTCCATCTTATATAACTGAGAGTGGGGCAAAAGAGAGATGGAGGAGAAGAAAGGAGGCAAGGAGGGAGGGAAGGAGGGATAACTATCCGACAGAGACACATTGCTTATACTGCCGGACGTCAGCGCAACCGGGCGCAAAAGATCTTCTCGCAGAGACGTGGTTTTAGACCGCAGGCTTGCTCGCTATGTTGCCGGGCTCTCCGTTACACCAATCACAATTACTCGGTCGGCTTCTTTGTGCCCTGAGAATGAGATAGCGAGCAAGCGAGAGAGAGAGAGAGAGAGAGAGAGAGAGAGAGAGAGAGAGAAGAAGGGAAGGAGAGATCGGAAGGCTTTAGATTGAGAGATAACTCTCGTTCTTTTATGCCTGATCCAATAATTTAACGCAATTACCAGAGATAAAAGAAGAAAGAAATACGATCGTGCTGGCTCTCAATCTCTTCCCTGACGAGATGCTGGTAGAAAATCCGATGATGACTGTGTCAAAAAAAATAAAATAAAAAAATAATGTGAACGAAGGAGCAGTTGGCGAGCGAGTATTTCCTCCCTGAACCATAAATCCCACTAAAAACGTTCAAGACTCCGACACTCGAACCTAAGTAAGCACGGAAAGTAAATTCGAAGGAGTCTTATCGTGATCCCTTTACATTCGTTACAATTTGATTAGGCCTTTGAGGGATTTCCCACGTGGGGAAACTGTCCGATGGCCCTTCTCGTTTCAACACGAATTCCAAATTGTAGCTCATTGTACTGCCCGTTCTTTCGGCATTTTTTTTTATTGCCAATGGAAAACCGTGTCATCGAGTCAATTAGAGTTCTTCGGCTCGACTTCACGATATGCCGTAAAAAGTTCCCCACATGTTTTGGCTAAATCCTCAAAGCGTCATCGAAAGCCACTGGGATCAATTTCACATTGATGAGCGCGAACCTCCCTATGTTACGTTTTTTTTGTTGGCTCCATAATTTCGTGCGTTGAATGAAAAATATAAAAGCGATAAGCAAAATGTCGATCGTGAAAGATCGAACGGAGTAAGAAGCATTGTGACCTTAATTTTGACCTTGACGGTTACGTTGAAGGTTATATTTCAAGGTTAACTATTTTTTTAAAAATGGAAATCCCCTTTTGTGATATCGGCAATCGATGAAGCGGAAAATGCTACGTTCAAATATGTACTGAGGTCATAGGTACATTTTGACCTTGAAGGCCCTCTGAGATCAATTTAACTTCAACAAGGTGTGAATATCTCAGGGACTAGCAGCTTTTTGAATTGTCTCGTAACGAGCAAAGTTATTAATTTCAACAAGGCTCATTTAGTAGTGGCCTTGACGATGACCTTCAAGGTGATTTCAAGGTCAACTTTTTTTAAAATGGAAATCTGTATTTTTGAGTTCTGAAATCAAACTTATTTCGAAACTTATTTCGATTTCAATGTGCATGTAAAACTGTTTGTTTCATTGATTTCAGAACTCAAAAATATAAGTTTCCATAAGAAAAAGTTGACCTTGAAATCACGTTAAAGGTCATCGTCAAGGTCACTATTAAATGCGGCTTGTTAAAATTAATAACTTTGGTCGTTACGAACTTAAACAAGGTGCCGATACCATGGTATCAGCACCTTTAAAATTTCACGTTCAAATATGTGCCTATGACCTAAGTACATATTTGAACGTGAAATTTTCCGCTCTATCGATTGCCGATGTCAAAAAGGGGGTTCTCCATTTGAAAAAAAAATAGTTGAACTTGAAATAACCTTGAACGCAATCGACAAGGTCTAAATTAAGGTCGCCATTGAATTCCTCGTCAAAAGTTACTACGTGAATGACCTTGACCTTTTCGAAAAATATCTTAGCTGAGAAAATATTTAGCCGGCCCGTTACTTTTGTGATACCCTATATACGTTTAGATGAGGTTCTATATTTTTTCGTTCTCAAGAAGGTATTTTGCTACTGAATTCGGAAAAAAATCCATCAAAGGGTTGGGTTTTTGAGATTTTTCAATTTTTTGGTATTTCTTGGATCTGTCAATTTTTTTCACTCTTGGATCTTTTAATTTTATATCTTCAAATTTTTTGACGCACAGATTTTTTGGATCGCGAACACAGTGAGGAAAATTGTTCGCCAGAGAATTTGGCAAAAATCTAACCTAAGGGGTTTGACATTGTACAAAAAATAAAATTTTACAAAAATGCGATAAACAAAATTTATCGATATTCAAAATGTTCTATTATAATTTTTTAGACAGTAAATATATTTATTAAGCTTTGTGGCTATTTCGAAAAAATCGATTAATGGGTTGAAAATGTGACAAAATATTGAATTTTTCACACTATCATTCGAAATTTAACGTGTATATGTTTAACATAACATTGAAGTACAAAAATCTGCAAATTACTTTTCTATTACTTCCTATCTTTCTCCAACTTAATGAAGTCAAAATTCATCTTTGAAGCATGTAATAAAAATTTTTTTACAACTATGCAAAAAAAAACTAAGAGGTGTAGGAATTTTTAATTTTTAATTAATATAAAATCTTATGGTTCCTCAAACTACCATAAATATTGTAAATTATTTCTTTTGCTGTATGCTTGTGTGTGCGTGAAAGAGAGAGAGAGAGAGAGAGAGAGAGAGAGAGAGAAAAGTGAGGTCGAATAACAGGGCTGGCAGGCGGCGCAATCGACATTAATCACTGACTCCGAGAGAAGCGAGAGTAGATAGACGTCGAATGCTCGCTTTCTGAAGCAAGTTGAAGGGAGGGTTGCCTGATAGATCGAGGTGATGAATGGCTCCGTGACGGTAGCACGATCCATCATCTCGAGACCGACATCACGCGGGAGCTCTGTTCTGCACCTCTGCCGCGAGACGCTTCTCACTGTGGCGAAAGAGCGCAAAAGAGGGTAAGAGAGTGGGGGGGGGGGGGTGAAGGAGGTAGGTAGAAGTGGGGACACCGCCATTGAGCCGGAGTTAGGAAAAGAAGGTAGTGGAGGTGAGATTTCGCACGAAGAGAGGTCACCCGGGCTAATTCATCATCCGGGACGTCGCGGCACGCTTCCTCGACACTCTCGTGTTCTCTTCTTCCTTCAGCGTCGTCGTCCTCGTACTCTCTATTTCTCTCTTTACTTGCCCGTATTTCAGCGACGTCTCCCGAGAGTTTCTGGCACGACAACGACGTCGACGTCGGGAGAATGTACCCAGAAGCTTGTTGCCGTTAACCCAGAATCCACCGGATGCAGACCGGGATGCCAAACACGCCCCGACAGGAACTTTCGACGACAGCCTCATCGAAGGAGTCATCATCGTGACCCGTGAACGACTATCCTGTTCAGGGAGAATCTTATAGTCACTTGCGGTTTCCTTGTTCCTTGCCTTCTATTTGGTAATGGATGGACGTAACGCTGTGGCATATCGAGTTAAGACCAGGGCATCAGCTTTTCTCATCGCTACTCTGTAAAGATATCGACTCTGATACTACGACCGTGGGTCCATGTTGCGCGGAATGATGAAGTTTTTTTGAATAATTTTTCAGTCTTTTGAGATTGATGACTCGCCTAACCAATGAAAACAAGTGGCGATACTTTGATGGTTAGTCCGGACCAGATCATGATCCTTTTTATGATAGTGTATCTGTCTTTTGGAATTGATGACCCGCCTAACCAATAAAAACAAGCAACGGTATCGTGATGGTTAGTCTAGACCAAGTGATGAGTTTTTTGTGATAATGTATTTGTCTTTCGGGATTGATGACTCGCCTAACCACTAGGAGTGGTGATACCTTGATGGTTATATCCTGGACCAAATTATGACCTTTTTTGTAATAATGGATGTGTTCTTTGGGATTGATGACTCGCCTAAAATTCTTTAGGTTGAATAAGAACGAGTGGTCATACCTTGATGGTCAACCTGGACCAAGGGATATCCTTTTTTGTAATAATATATTCAGCTTTTGGGATTGATAACTCTTCTAACCAATAAGAATGAGTCGTTATATATTGATGGTTAGCCTATATCCAGTAATTACTCCTTTTGCAATCATGTTTCTGTCTTTTGATACTGATAACACACGAAACTAAAAAGGACATGTAACGATTCTTCGATGGTGAGCCTGGACCAAGTGATGACCATCTTTGTAATAATTTTTTCGTTTTTTAAGATTGATGACTCGCCTAACCAATGAAAACGAGTGGCGATATTTTAATGGTTAGTCCGGACCAAAACATGATTTGCTTGTGATAGTGTATCTGTCCTGTGGGATTAATGACTTGATGCCTTAAGAATAAGAACGACTGGTGATACCTTGATGGTCAGCCTGGAACAAGTGATAACCTTTTTTATAATAATATATTTAGCTTTTGGGATTGATAACTCTTCTAACCAATAAGAATAAGTCGTTATAGTTTTGAGGCTTCCGCAGCCAGAGTCATAACTAAATTGGTTGGCTTCCGAATGGATGCCGCGTTTGGTTTCAGCAATGTGTTGACGTTTCGCAAAGGTTGCAGCTTGCATCATCAGGGCTAGGAGGCTCTGATACTATGTCAGAGTCAACCAATTTCGTTAAGAATAAGTCGTTATAGTTTGATGGTTAGCTTAGACCCAGTGATGACCTTTTTTGCAATAATGTTTCTGTCTTTTAGTACTGATGGCGCATTAAACCAAGAAGAACATTTACTTCAGGTATGATACTTCGATGCTGAGCCTGGACTAAATGATTACCATCTTTATTGATGATTCCCCTTAGCAATAAGAAGTGACGATACTTCGATAGTTGGCCTGAACCAAATGATGATCTTTTTTTGTAATAACGTATCTGTCTTTTGGGATTGACGACTCCCCAAACCAACGAAGACAGTATACCTTGATGGTTAACTTCTACACCAAGTGCTGAACTATTTTGTAATAATGTTTCTGGCTTTCAGGATTGATGACTAGCCCAAACAACGAGGACGTCTAGACCCAAATTGTCTTTCATCAAGCAACGATTCACATTTGACACATCGGTTCCTCCTGCTGCTTGTAATATATTATTTCGACCGTAACACGACCCAAGATGGGAGTTGCATGCTCGGGTAACAAAAGTATGATACACGCCCATGTCAAGAAGGGACCTTAAAACGCGTCACTGATCACGTCTTTACCAGCGATGGGCGGGCAGCCCAGAATTGTGAAACGTTGGCATGAATCGCCGCCGGATCTGTCAGGTCGGGACATCGGTTTCCGGTCTGTGAAGCCATCGATGCCTCTCGCAATTACAAAAGCCCCCGATGTGGGATCTCGTTGGAAATCGTGCGAGTTTTCGAACCAGGATTGCCGTTTTTTCTTCGTACGTATGTCCGTGTGTGCGTCTCTCTTCTCCGTTTTCTGGTACACTGAACCAAGGGGTACACGGGAATGAGTTATGGCTGGCTCTTTGCTGTCTCGCAAATTTCATAGTGGGGTTGATGTATGACTCGAACGGGAGACATCACGGATTGGGTAGGAATAAGAGAGAGAGAGAGAGAGAGAGAGAGAGAGAGAGAGAGAGAGAGAGAGAGAGAGAGAGAGAGAGAGAGAGAGAAAGAGTAACGGAGACATACACAAAGAGAGAAAGAGGGAAGTAAAGATAGATAGGGGCCGAGTTGGAAAGCCCAGACCAGACGAAAAGAGTGGCGAGGCCAGACGATGTTACGCGCGTTGCACACGTGAATAGCGAGAGAAACGGGCCACGAATCAGAAGGAGAGAGAAAGAGAGTCGGCGAAACGAGAGGAAAACGAGTCTGTGTCTGTGGGACATAACAACGAGCACACGATGCACACAGATGCCGATGCGAATGTCTCTTGGTAGCGAAACGAGGAGGAAAATAGTCGAAGAGAACGAGTTCCCGACGAATGAAGAGAGAATGGGAGAAAGATAGATAGAAAAGGAGAGAGAGAGAAAGAGAGCGGTAGAGAGAGAGAGAGAGAGAAAAGAGGCCTCCTTTGTGCTTTATTACAAACGATATGTCAGAACACGATGTATGAGTTGCTTTTATCCGTGGGCCCCGGTTATTGATGTGCTACATTGTCCGCGCTGACTAGCGAGAACCGCACGGCCAAGATGTGTCTGATAGACGTCCCGCGAGGTGCCTCACCCAGCAACATTCAACATCAGCACATCATCCATTCGTTCCTTACGTGTGAGCTTTTTTTTTTACTCCCTTGACGTTTTTGCCCAAACCCCCATGCCGGAAAGTGACATTTCTCGACACGCAGAAACATAGCACGAAATTTTCACGCTTCCCACTATTGTGCCACTCTTGTAACACACGCCGTTACAATATCCAAACACAATCAATCGTGGGATACGATGATCGTGTATTTATAGCAAAATGAGCGATTGCCGAGTTACTTATCGAACGCGTTTCACAGAAATAGAGGAGGAAATTGCCAACGAGAACACGTGATGATCATTTTTCAATGATAAAAGCTTGTAATAAATTAATTGTATTATTATATTATATTAAAAGAAAAGAAAATATATGAAATAAAGTTGTATTATATTGAATGTAAAAAATTAATATTAAAATAATAATTAATATTATAAATTGTTAATAATAATAATAATAACCAAGTGACTTGGGAAATTATTTACATATTTAAAATTTATCATGAACTCAACGACTCAAAAAATGAGGCAACAGTGCTAATATTCAAATTGCACGATTTTCGTCAACATCTTCAAAAAATTTAGCTTGTTAATTGTGAAATTAACTCTTGATCCGTGAACCGGGGTCGTTTTCGTCCTGCCCAAAATTTCTTTTCGTAATTTTTCGAACCCGGGCAACTATATCGCCACATGAGTGGTACTAAAAAAAAAGTCTAGGTAGCAAGGTTTTTCAGTGCAATCAACTCCGATAGTCAATTCCAGTGGGAATACCGAATGGAGTAAATCGGAGCAGGACATTTTCGACCCCGGTTCATGGATTACGTAAGTAAAAGTGACCTTTCAACAAGAATAATTTTTTTGTTAAAATCGTGCATATTTTGGTGTAATAAACTTCAAGAAAAAAATTTCAACTTATATATTTAAGATTATAATAATATCATGACTGTCGGAAATGCTGAAGCCATTTATTCACTTCAGAGTCGAAGAACATCGTGTAAATCTTTGTAACAACCGTTGGTAAAGAATAATATGTTTTTATAACTAACTGTAAGTATTCTTTAATGTAATTTCAAATAATTTGTCGTGTGATGGCATAAATAAAATAAAAGAAAAGAATTTATGACTTTAAGTGTTTTTTTCTCTTTGACAACTCGTTCCAGCCTCGCAAAAAAATCCGCATGTTCAAGTAACCGAATAGGGTATCTGGTTTATCCGTAGATTAACGCAATATTTATTTCTGTAAGGAGCAACCTCTTTACTTTAAAAAACTGTTTCTTAAATTTGTTTCATAACTTTTACTCACGCAGTATTTTTTCGAAAAAAATGTTTTCTTCGCAGATTGCTTAATATTTGATTTAAAAAAATATTAAAAACAAGAAGAAAAAAATCCTATTTTCCTTTGAGAAGTATAATCTGAATGTTTACCACGAATTTTTTCAGATTCTTCATTGACAATTGTTAATTTGATAGTGCAAAGACGAAAATGACCCCGGTTCACGGGATTAAGGTGCCTGGAATACCTTCACGGATTGAGGGTTAATAAAGTTCACAAGTAGAGGGTTTTAAAAAATTTCATAGCATTCAAGTTTTTTTTTTAGTATTAAAATTTCATGAGCTGTTCATTTAATATTTTATCGCCATTGTTCTTGCAAAATTGAGCTCCAGAGCTACAAAATTACAAAAGTTAGAGAACTTTAATGCAATTGTAGGAAATTTGAAACCATTTTCAAAACTGATTTCCTCGGGGTAAGTATTATTTGCAAATGCAGTTACAATTTTTTGTGTCTTCTAGTGCAGTTGTGTAAAAAAATTAAGCTTCATATCTGTTAAGGTCAGAAAACAAGAGCGCTTTCAAACATTTCTTGAGAATTTCAAAAAATTTAAAAAACCCTAATTAATTTATTATAAACACCCTAATCAGTTTATTATAATCACTAACTGCCCAATCCGTCTTTCTTATCCAGTGTATTGATGAAAATAACTTTTGGCTCTTTTTTTATTATAAAATTGGGAAATTTAGAGTACATTGAGAGAAAAAATTATTGAATTTGAGAACATGAATTTATTTATTAAATGAAAGTATTAATTCGATTATTTATTTATTTAATAGTAACAATTAAATGCATGATAGATTTGATTAAATTTGTATTCATTGGATTAATTACATTGATCGCATCAGAAACATGAGATTATTTGGATCTAAAAAATGACTTCAATACGAAATTATTTTTTTCGAACAAAATTATTTCTTTGCAATAAATTCATCATTATTGTACTTCTAAAAGTATTTTCAATATTTATTAGATATAAATTTAATTGTGATTATTTTAAAAGAAGCTGTAGTAAAATAAGGAACACATTATTTTATTACAATAGAATATTTGTTTGGAATGATTGAATTTTGATTTCCTTCAAGCGAAGAATTATCATTTCTATAGTATACTTCGATAGTATACATAAATTGTTAAAAATTAAAAAACTGGTTTTTTAAATGTTTTCTTATATTCGAATCTTCATAATTCCTAAATTTTTTCAAGTGCATAGTAGGAGTCGATAGCGCAATAGGTAGCGTGTTAGGTAGTTAGGTAGGATAGGTATGATGGTAGGTAGGGTCGAGGGTTCGAATCTCGGTCTGACACAGAAATCAGATCGGAGAATTGGCGCAGATTTGTCTTTTTTTTCTATTTATCTTTTTTTGGGGTCACTAAACTATGCGTATTAAATTATTTGGCAAGGACTATATATTTTTTATGAATTATTCAGCAACAATTGATAAACACGCATTTTATTGAATCAATCATTTTTCCTGTTGATTGGACTAATTAATTTGTTGATTCGACAATTTTTTTTTCTCAGTGCTTCCTGTATTATAAGACGTGCATATTTTGAATGATAAAATGTGTTCTTGATTCAAACAACATATTACATATAATTGATAAAATATTGTTAGATTCGAGTAAATTCGTTTATTGAAACAGAAATTTATGGAATTGACTGAAAAAAATGAACCAAGTAAATATATAAGGGAACCAATCTAATATGTTTTGGCAAATAATGAAAAAAATTATTTTTTGCCTTCAAAACCTTATTTCATTGGTTCTAGTAATTTTCGCTTCCTCATAAAGGAAGCTTTGTTTTCGTGACAAATTTTTTTTTCGTGATTTTTATGCCAATATGTTCAAAATGTCCTAAAACATCGAGAAATCATATTTAGAAAAAATGTCTGGATGGATGTGTGTGTGTGTGTGTGTGTGTGTGTATGTATGTATCCTGAGTTTCAGATGTAAATGATTAATAACTCGAAAACGTTTCGAGATATCAAGCTAAAATTTGGCACACTTGTCGAGCACGAATTGCTCTTCATTATGAAAAAATTTGTTTTAATTATAACGGGTGTTCAGATTTTATCAACTTTTTTCGTTTTTGCAAGAATGGCATAGACGCTCTAGCCTCTGCAATTTTCAAGATATTGCACTCAAACTTTGTACAGAATTAGTATAGCTATTAAGGTTGTTTGGTATTGAATTTGGCGAAAATCCATCGAGGGATTAAAATTTTATGAAATTTTGAATTTTTTGAAAAATAGCCCAAACGCTGTAACTTGTGCAATTTTCAAGATATTGTACTGAAATTTTGCACAGAGATAATATAGCTGTTTAGGTTATTCGCTATTAAATTTGGCAAAAATCTATCGAGGGATTAAAATTTTATGAAATTTTGATTTTTTTGAAAAATAGTGCAAGCGCTCTAACTTGCACAATTTTCAATATATTTCACTGAAACTTTGTACAGAACTTGTATAGCTATCAAGGTTGTTCGCTATTAAATTCGGAAAAAATCCATCGAGAGATTAAAATTTTATGAAATTTTGAATTTTTTGAAAAATAGCGCAAGCACTCTAACTTGCACAATTTTCAATATATTTCACAGAAACTTTGTACAGAACTTGCATAGCCATCAAGGTTTGTTCGCGATCAAATTTGGCGAAAATTGATCGAATTTGCACATTGATTACTAATATTTTTCAATAGTTAAAAAAACTTCCTTTATGAGGAAGCCAAATTTGATCGCCATACCGTGTGTTAAAGGAAGCTACGTGAACTATGGATAAAGATGAGGAAGCAATGTGCAAATTTCAATTTGCAGGGTTTTTTCAGTGTAGCTACAGACGCTACCAAAAAAGAAATAAAATTCTGCCAAAATGAGAATCACCAGCCAAATCGAGACAAATGATCCTGTCAATTAAGTTCGATTTCTCAGTGCATCCTCCTAATAAGATCCACTGCAATTTTTCGAGATTGGAAAAAAATCTACAAAAAGATGTTGCATAAAAACAAAGCGTTCTGAATGAGCAAGCAGCAAGTCAAAATTAGACTCGAACGAGTAACAATGTCCGGAGCAAGGTCCAGTCTGCAATTTGCAGTTTGAGTGCAAAACAATTATTGACATCGAATAAAGAGCATACCTTGGTGATTGTCACAGTCTCGATAGCTCGTTGTCGATCGTTTTTCGATGTGTGGCGTTAAATTCATGCGGATCTCTTCGTGCAACGCGTTTGTAATAGCAAGCTAGCGTCGACGTTGATGTAGTTCCTCTTTTCAACGGCATTGTATGCAAAATAAGCGGGCGGCCAACATGAATAACGATCGTCCGGATGGACGGAGACTCGAGGGACGGGTTTTTCGGATGACTATAAAAATCGTCGGGGAAAAAGAGGTACAAGCGAAATCTCAGTTATGAGAGTCACGACCGAAGAATTCTTTCTTTCATGGGCAAAGGTAACACACAGCGAGTGTGCGCTTGTGTGCGTCTGTGTGTCCCGACATTCAGTATAAACTATCACGTGCATTAATCAGCGTGAATGAGAGACTCAACGCAGAGACCAATGCGTGTACATATTTAATGACTTTGCTTGCGTGGGCAAATCGGAACAACGACGAGAGCGACGAATGAACCAACGAGAAATCGTCGACGTTCGTGCATACTGTATATGCCCAACGACGCGTTACTAATTGAGATTCAGCGACACGCTTAATGGCACGAAATAACACGAATACCAATCTGAAGAATGATGACCCGAGGAAAAAATATGGGTAGCTATTCATTCTCGTGGAATATACGCGCAAAATCACCCCCAACATTTCACTGGGTTTTCTGCTGAAGCAGCGTCGAGATGCGGGGAAGTCTTCAGACACACGTAAATGCCAAGATTTGTGAAGCGATTCACCGTATAAGAGGGTTATTCGTGATTCATCTTCGGCTCAGAGTAGGATTTGTGCTAAGATTTTTTAGACGTTTCAAAACTAAAAAAATCGATTTTTAAAATTTTTTAAATATTTAAATATTTAAATTTTCATTTTTTAAATATATTTTTAATCTCAGTGGCTAAGTTTGTATGTAGCCAATTTCAAAACAGCGATAATTACTATTTTCAAAACCTGCTGGGGAAAAAAATAGCCTTTAAATTGGAAAAAAAAAAAATTCAACGCCATTTTGTAAATAATTAAAGGAAAAAGTAACTACGCATGACAATAGCTTTAGTTTTTTGGTTTTTTAAAGATGATCATGCACTATATTAATAGGACAATAGAGATAAATTTTTGTTCTCGTTAATTTCTTTGTTAATTATTGTCAATAAAAATTGCGTTTAAATAAATCGAAATAAATTAAAAATTGCTATTGACTAAAATGACAATAACGCGATTTTATGATTATTGGTTAAGATTGTGAAAGAAGACTCAAATATTGACGATGTTTTAAGGTTGTTTAGAAGCAAATCACGTTTATTGAGAAAATTCTGAAAAATTGGTATGTTTTTCAATGAAGTATTTAAGAGGTCGTGTAAAAATTTCACGACGATTTGGAAGCTCGTTATCGAATAATTAAGATCAACAAATTAAATAAAATAAAATGTAGTCTTATGGAAACTGATATAACTTGGCGATAAGTTTTTTTTTGACCTCTCAATTTTTTAATATCCACAATATACTGAAAGCAACGGAAACAAAACGAAGTTTATTGACAAATATTGTTTTATTTGTTTAAAAAATTGTTTTTAACAAAACGTTAATTTCTCAATAACGAGCTTCCTAATCGCCGGGAAATTTTACACGACCTCTTAAATACCTCATACATGATGATAGAATTCTGAAAATTTGGTATTTTTTTACATGAAGTATTCAGGAGGTCGTGTAAAAATGTCACTACGATTAAGAAGCTATTTATTGAACAATTAACATTCAAAGGTTTCATAGCTTCTAAACAACCTTAATCTCTTGCTTTCCTTCTCAAATATTATGTCCGTGTGTTTTTGGCAGATAAAGTTTTTTGGGTTCGTTGCAACTTTCGTAATTTGTTTGCTGTACTGAATTTAAAAAATTCCGTTTGTTGTGTTTTTACGAGGTCCGCGTAAAAAAAATGGCCAAATGTAAGTTATTGACCAATTTTCCGATATTTTAGAACTTGATGGGTATTATGTTAGAGTTATTGCGATATTTTTTCTATTGTGCATAGACTCTTCCAGTTTCATGCCGTGTTTTTGTTTCTTTGATTTCGTCACGTATTTGAAGGTTGAGAATTATCATTCAGAACGAAGCACGATTTTTCGCACCTAGGAGAATTGTGACAGCTTATCACAACTCTATTTTTTATTTATCCTGCAATGATGTTTTGTAGTGTGACTTTGCATGTTGATTTGTTATTTATATTTTTCAGAATTTGCAGAATTTTTCAGAATTTACTGAATTTTCAGAATTTTTTCGTATTCAGAATTGAAGGTTGTTATGATTTGCCAAATATGATAAACGCAATCAAATTATTGTTAAAATAAAAAGTTATTGTTGGTAATAATTACATACCAAAGGTTGATTGATGCAATCAAATGTAAGTAATATGTATTATTAATATAAAAGTCATTTTTATTCACCAATTTGTAAAAATGTTTCGCTATCGACGACGATCAGCGTGGGATTTAGAAAAAATCACTCACAGTGTTAGATTTGAAAAAAAAAATTGAAATTTCGAGAAAAACGTTTAACAATGTTTCGACATTGATAATATTGCAGCTGTCGAGGTCGATTTTTTTGAACGTAAGTACATTAAATGAAGAAAAGGATTTGTATAAAAATTTAATGAATCGTTGAAGATATTTAGTACAAAAAAAAATTATGAAATTTTCAAAAAATCGTTGAGGACGCCCCGCCAATCGTTCTGCAAGTACTTTTTTATATCAAAATCAAAATTGAGGGATAATTATTTTATACTTATGCAATTGATGCTATTGACATCCATTGATCCTCGAAAGTAGCGGCAAGGAGCGTGAATGTTTGAGCCTGAATTTTATTGGCAAGACAAGCAGGACGATTGAAGAAAGTTGAATTTAAAAATGGGCGGATAGAAGCGAGATACCGAATGATCTGGCTGTAAGATCGGATCTTTCTCTCGTCCAAGCGCGAATTCTCTTTTATGTGTTGCTCACGCGAGACATCAATTCCATTGAGCGCAAACGCCCACGTTAACCTTTACTACGGCAATATCGCTTCCATGTTGGTGCACTTGGAGAAACAGAATAAAGGCAGGAGTTACGGTAAAGTCAGCGTTTGGCTCGTCGACGGCAGAGATTGCGATATTCCGCTCGTAATTTCCCTTTAAAGCTTACATCCAGTCGTTAAAGTCAAAGAGAACGATATTTTTTTCATGGCATCCTTATAAATGTTTCCTGAAAATTTCAAATTGCCAATTCAAAATTTTAATTTTTGTAATCCCATTGACTAAGGTTGTGCGTAGCCGATTTACAAAATTTTGAAAATTACAATTTTTGAAGACCTTTTGAAAATTAAAAAAATTGTAAAAAAAGAAACAAATTTCAAATCAACGCCATTTCGTGGAAAAAATTATTTTTAAAAAATGGCTACGCTTAACGATAGTCACTGTTATAGTCGAATTTTAAAAATTAATATTTTTTAAGATTTTTTGAAAATAAAAAAACGCTCAAAAAAAGCTTCATTTTTTTAATCATGTCATTACTTTCATGGTAATAACTTTGTAAATTTTTAATATTTTTCAATAAAAATTTGTATGAATATAATTGAAAATATACGCAATAAATTACTTTTTGTTTGATCCTCAAATAATCATCCCTACTTGCAAAAAAAATTCTGGAAAATCGGCTATTTTTAGCCACATCACAGCGGCGTTTTTTTTTATCAGCAAAGTTTTTTTGTAGATACCAACTTTCATCAGAAAAATCAAAGAGTACCTCTTGGAAAGCTCGCCATTTTGTTTGAATATCTTTTTTCGGAAATTTCATGATCAATCAATTTCATGATCATGGCAATCAATCAATCAATCAATAATATGGCAATGACATTGATTTGTTTTTTTTTTCTTCACATGGCTCAACTTAGAATGGCATTACGCAAAATATCTTTTGGAAAAGTGCTTTGCAAATATCGACAGTAACTCCTTTATAATTATATTTTTCGAAATAATAAAAATTATAGTGTTTTTTCAATGTTACATTATGGGTAAACAAACTTACGTGAAATTATACAATTACCATTGTTTGAAAAAAAAAAAATTAGTAAAAGTATGCTTTTTTCGGCCGCCAGATTACGTCGACGAGTGTAATTCAGGAAGGATATGAGAACGGGTGTGATAATAACGATAATTGACGCCTCCAGCCGTCAAAATATGGACAAAGGAAGCATGGTACGAATAACAAACGTGAGAATAAAAAGTAACAAGTAAGAAATTCATGTTTACGTAATTCTGCAAACGTGTTTATTAAAGCGGTATGGAAACTCAACGATATTGTATTTACACTTTGTATTTACATTGTTTCAGTGGATATTGATGAGACATTTTCGTGTGAATCGACGTTGCGCGTCGATCAAGATCGCATCGATAACGCAATAAATAATCCTATCCTGTTCAGCCGCCGATTATTTTTTATTACTCGATTAAAAAAAAAAAAAATTTCATCCGATTTTTCTCAACAATCGTTCATCCGAAAAGTCCCATCGGTTCGTTTTCTCGATTTTCGAAGAGAACCGAGTTAACTTAATTCTCTGTCACCGAACTTCCGCGGAAGTAATTTTATAAATTTTGGTGTTTTTTTTTCGTTTATACGCGAAACAACAAAAAAAGAAAAAAGGCATGCAATTGCAATGGGATCAGCAACGGAACAACGAGAGTACGAAAAAAAAAATCGAGCGAGAATTTTTTTTTCGTCATTCCGTGTCAGCGTCGAAAAAAAGAAAAAATAATATAATATCACAGTTGTATCATGGACATGTGGAGCGAATATCCTCGAGTTTCGGCTGGTTTGAACATATCTTATTCGTAAATCCACGTGTAGTACGAATTTCTAATCATTTCCCGGGAGAACATACATCGTGATTCGTTTGACCAGACAGAATTCTTCTTTCCGTATCTCCCAAGTTGTTTTATTTTTATTTTTCATATCTGCCTGAAATTTGGCACGAATTTCTTGGACCGATCAATCGCGTCGTAAGAGCCCAAAGTTCGATGCGCGACGTTGTCATAAAGAGTACGAGGTGTTTTTTTTTTTTTTATAAATCGTAACGAGCGATCGGAATCGATAAATATTGCGCCACATCAAGCGGACAAAATCGTGAAACGCGAGAGTCGTTCAAGAATCAGGCGCTCGTAAATCGATCGGATTTTAATGGGTTTCTGATTCGAGGGTGTGGGTGTGTATTTTTTTGTGTGTAAATGTACGTGCGTATGTGTTACCAGCCTCTCCTCCTAACTTCTCTCCCATTGAAAAAGAATTTGTTTTTTTTACTACCGCAACGAAGTGTCCGGTTCATTGTTGCTTGACACGTTGACTGTCTCAGGATCGTATATCATAAATTTCAATTATATTTAATTTATATTCAGATATATATATATATATTTATATATATAATATAGGTTTTTTTTAAATAGAGTCTTACGTTAGCACCCGTGCTATTTACACAGTGGGAATTGGCCTCCGGAGGGACGTAGAACACACGATATCAATCCGTCATTTCTTCCACCTCCAAGAAAAAAAAATAAAAAAATGAAAAAAAAACGTAAACTTCACAATTGGCATTAAACGCGCCTAAGGGTGAACCGCTGCACCGATTCTCTGTCCGTAGATCGCGTAGGGCGAGTAATAAGGCCCAAGAGCGTTGAATGCACTGTAAGGTGATGCGGCGATTGATGCTGGTAATGGTCCCGTCGGTGGTTTACCGTAAGGATGATACCTCGAGCTAAGTGGACTCAACGAAGGTGCCGGATAAGAGCCACCGGCGGCGGCAGCGCGATGAAGCGCAGCCGAGGGCGATAAAAGTGGATGTTGACTACCGAGAAGGGCGGCTGTTGCGGCATGATCATTGCCGTTGCCACTAGCGAGACTCGTGTGACTGCGAAGATGTTGAAGCAATTCCTCGGACGTGGAGAAGCGTTTGCCGCAATATGTCTCTGCGGCGATCCAATTGCAGACATAGGGACGTCCACCGGCGGCTGCGGCTGCGGCAGCTGCATTCAACGACGATTGATAGGACAACGATGGTGGTGGCATTTGGCCGAGGGACGACAACGCCATTGCGAGTCCGTACTTCTGGTGATCGCACTGGGTACATCCACTGGGACAGCTACCGGCGCCCATCATCATCTGGGCATTGTGCATACTGTACTGGCAACCGGTACAGTATGGATCCTTGCAAACGGGAACCAGTGCTTCACCACCAGCGGGGGTCTTGACACGGGCGTAGCTGAGATAAGGACTCGCGGCACCGGGTCCACCCGTCGGATAACCGAGTAATGCAGCCGCCGCTGCGGCATGATGATGCGAGAACGGCGATGCACCGGCAAACGGTGGCCTGAAAGCCGGATTCTCGGCTAAACCTGGTGGGCAACACAATGGATTGCCAGAACCAAAGCCTAGACCAGCGCCGCTGTGCTTGTAACCAGATAAATCCTTCGGGTGTCCACCTCCAGCTAGAATCTCCATTCCCGACCTTATTATCGGACTTGCACCGCTATTGTTGCCCGGTGAATCGTTGGACTTTTCACGATCGTGCGAAGAACCAGGCGTCTTGCGGTCGACCGACGGACTGTGGCTCGACATCGGTGCCGGTGTCGTTGTATTGTTGCCCTGTTGGGACGATGGTGATGCGGATTTCCGTCCGATCGGTGTACGATGACCGCCGCCAACCGACTTCTTCTCGATATTATTGTTATCACTCGTCGTCATGACACTAGAGCAATCCTGACCACTGACACTGTGAACACTCGCTTTGGACGTTGGTCTACCGTCCTCGGACGATGACTTCTTCGACAGCACATTCATCTCGTACGGCTTGAAACCCAAGGGTTTGGGTTCCGACGGACTCGAGCGGGTACGATCGATCTTCGCTGCTGGCGGTGATCTCGAGCTGTTTGCTGTGCCGCTTTTCGTTGTCTTGTCCAACGACGATAATAACGGTTTCGTTGGGGAATCAGCGCCAATCTGGCTGCAAGTCTGCACCAACATCGCTAACGGACTCTTCTTCGCGTCCAACTAAAACGAGACAAGCGGAAACGACTCGTTAATAAGGAAATCAAGTGAATCGACTATGAGGATCTCAACCATTTCCAATAGGATTTTTTGGGTTTTCCACCAATTCTCAGGGATTTCCCTGTTGAAAAAGACCGATATAAACCGATAGAATTTTATAAATCCTCATAAATCTCTGTAGGAATTTCGTGTGCATTTGTCCCTGATTCTAACAGATTCTAACAGTTCTATCTGTCTCTTTCAACAGGGTTGTCTTTGTATGAAAATAAGTTTCCTCAATTTATCTTCAGTGAGACTTGAGTTTTGCTTAGGCATAAAAACGTCAAAGTTCTCAATACCAGTCTCAAAATACATTTTAAGGTTTTTTCACTTTGAAAATTTCTCAGGAACAATGAATTCCATTTAAAAAAATAAACTATTACCGTTCAAGATCCGCAATGATATAAAAGTGGTAAAACTACTAAACAAATTTTTTTTTGTAGAAAACGTGCTGTATTTCGTTCGTACGTTTCACGATGAATCTCAATTAACTTATGAGGTTATCGAAATATCATAATATCACGTTTAATCGTGTACTAACCGTTGTTGGAAGCGGAGAAAGATAATCCGGTTGTAAGTACTGATTGTGTCCGTTGGTCAGCATACCGCTTTCCTCAAGCACAACCATTTGGTCAAGCGCACTTTGTAATTCCGTATGATCGACCACGCACAATAATCAACACTTCATGAAAATATAAAACAAAACCAAGCACGTCGAACGTGTGGTTCGCACTTTTAGAGAAACTTTTGATGAATCCCCGATTGGTCACGTTTGTAATATCCTTGAATGCCAATGCGACGATAAATTGAGTGGAATAGCGATGGATTCCTCGTATAGCACAGTATTTATATCCTTCCCGATACAGAAATATAAGTATATATATATATATATATACCGATACACTGAGGGTTGCGATATACACGGAGAGCAACTGTACGTAGAACGATGCGAACAGTACGAGATCCAGGCTAGTAGTGGCGTTCGAGGTGCGCGATGGAGCGTCAGTGCTGGACGGAGGAGCAACGACGATTGTGGCGACGCCTGGCGGCCTGGTGAGTTAGTTATCCCCTACTCTTTGAGGTTAACAAAGAAGGAGAAAGATGGGAAACCCGTCGAGGCTCGTTCGGTGTTCCCTACTCTTGGCGCGTCGTGTTTCCAGTCTCAGAAGTGGGGGCACGATAGGGGAAATTCCGAGAGATCAGAGTGGGGGTAGAAACGTCGAGCTGCATATATTGCTATTACTGCTGCGGCAGCGGTTGACGATGTGGCCGGAGAAGAGAGGGAATGGTTCGTGTCCGCGTTGGGTTTGTAAAATCGGTAATGGGGTGGGGGAAGGAGGAGGAGGAAGAGTCGAGGGACAGACAGGAGGAGAGGGACTCTCCTGGGTAGGCATTCTAATTCAACACGCCACCCATGATGTTGGCCCCGACGATGACAGCTCCCATCCCGACTTTGATATTTCACCGCTTTTACAGCTCCAGCTTCTCCACTGTCTCCTCTCCCCGTCTCTCTATCCCTCTTTCTCTCTCGCCCACTTGCGTCCTCACCCGGGGCGCGATGCGGAACCTTCTGTCCCCTCTCCTCCCTCCCTCACATCGTCGGCTGTCCATCCGACCCACCCTCCTCCGCGCCCTTTTTCATTTCCCCACTTTTTTCACGACGGGGAAGAGGGGGACGCGTCAAGTGCTTTGCGCGGTATGGAGAACGTGGTGGGAGCGAGGAGCGAGTGAGAGAGGGAGGGGAAAGAGACTCACAGAAGCGGCAGAGAACCGCATTGCCGAGCGCGGCAACACGATATTTTATACCGTGAAACCTGTCTCTGTCTCCTCACGCAGTCCGCTTAATAAGCAGCTTTCAAAATAGAAATGTAATGGGTACGGACTATGGGCTATGAGATAGAGAGGGGGGATTACAGAACCAGAGAGAGAGAGGGAGAGAGCGTGGCCAGAAGGGGAGAGAGCGGAAGAGGGGGCTAAAGATGTTGAGCAAGAAGGGGCGACGATTATATATATAACTACATGGATATATATATCTGTGTATAGTAGTAAAAGGGAGAACGCGGTTGATTGATTGCTCGACGTACGACTTACCGACTTCCACCACGAGTCACGAATGACAGCCACTTAGCCGCTGTTTGCCTACAATTTCGTGAAAGCGTTTTAATTATCACCCCGACAGTCCCGGGGGTCGCTGCCGTCACCTCCTCTCCCCCTCTTTCCCTCTACCCCTCGTTCCCTCCGGATATATACTCGACTATGTATATAATTGTATCGTATATATATTGCGATACGTTTTACGTCATCCGCGTGGACATTGAGAGAAAAATCAGTATTAGAGAAAAGCTCGTGACACCAGCGGAATAATGTCAGCTCATTTTGTACTTTCTTCGCTCGGTCGATGATGCAACTTCGCCGTCGCCATTTTCTTCTCTTTTTTTCCTTTCATCCCCGATGTTTTTTTTTTTGACATCGTCGCGTGACATACTGCATGATAAATGGGTATTGCTCGTGGTACGTCGGAAATTTGATTAATGCCTCGTAGTCACACTTGTGTGGAATTTTTTGGACATCACTCATCGGGTCAAATTGACCCAGCGAGAATCAGCTATCATTTTTCCAACGATCGGCGGATAAAAATTGTTGGATGGATTGAGAACATTTATGTTAAAATTTGATTTGTTGTGATGCGACAAAAAAAAACTTTTTAAAATTCATTTTTCATTTATACGCTTTGATACTTTGAAATTCTTAGGAATATTTATTGTTATTAGAAAACAAACTATTATTATTCCAACCAAAAAATTTGGGAACATTAACTGAACATTGTTCTTTATCTAACAAAAGTTACCACAGAAGAAATCTGATTACAAGCATATTAAGAAAAATCTCAAATAGTCCGATTCGCGGAAAAGTATTTTTCACTCAAAATAATTGTAACGTTTTCAATCTTCGATTCTTCAGAATTAAATTTATAAAAGTATTTCCGCAGGTTTTTAAGAGATATTTTAAAAGCCCTGCGAATTATAAATTTGCTAAAGAAAAATTAAGCCAAAAAAATTGTCGTTTAAAAAAATTGACAAATCGAGTGGCAAATTGAGAGCAACCCTTAATTTAGGGATGTTCGATTCCGATTCGATTCTTTGAATAATCGATTCTATTGTCTGAAAAATCGATTTTTTCAATCGATTCTTTTCTTTTCGATCTTTACGTGAATCGATTCTTGACCTTAAGAATCGAAAATTCGATTTTTAATAATTTTCCTTCTGTAAAAATATACAAAATGTGGCAAAACAATAAAACTTATTTAATAGAAAAAAGTCTGATTTGTAAAATATATTCATAATATTTTAAAGAATATATTAAAAATTGCGAATGTATAAAAGAACCAAACTATGTTTAGCCAAAATGAAAACTGCTTTACATTTGTTATTTTGTATTAAAAATAAATTAATAATTTAATAATTTTCCATAATAATTTCCCATTTAATAATGTTTCATAACAAACATTTAATAAACACTTACACAAGCTTTAATTAGCAATTAATTTTTTTTACGAGTTTTTAGAATCAATTCTTACGAAATCAATTCTTCGGACTCGATTTTTTATGAGAATCGATTGATTTTCTAGTTACGATTCCGAATCGATTAGAAAATCGATTCTTTTCACAGAATCGAACATCCCCAAATTCCTAATCTGATTCCCCAAAATTGTACACAAATAAATCAAATTGTTGTCCTCAATTTTTCATATTTGTACAGCTGGAAAAGGGGCATCATTGGCGTTTAATAGATTCCATCCCAACGAAAAAATTCAAAAATACAATCTGACCATTATTCTCCATTCCACAAAAGTCATCACATAAGAAATGTAACAACAAACATCTTAAAAAAACAATTACAAAGACTTCAATGCGGAAATTCGACATTTTTCCCTCGAAACAATTGTTACTTTTTCAATCCTCAATTCCTTACAGAATTAAATTTGTAATTCACACTCGTGAGATTTTTCTGACATATACATTCTCCAGATATAAAGCATTGTGGCTAAAATGGGCAACCAATAAACGATACCAAATAGGAAATAGAAAGGTCGAATCATCGAGCGATTAATATTTCCGTCTCGTTAATGACGCTGCAGAACGGAAATAGTAAAGGCCATATAAGCGAGTCTCGCATTTTATCGAAAACAATTTCTATTCACGGTTATGCCGTGGCCCAAGGTATTATTACCGAGTGCGCGAGAATTGCAGTTAACGACCACGGCGGAGGTGGAAAAGGGAAGAGAAAGAGAGCAAACAGTAACGAGTTTCAGTCTAAATTACGTTTGCACGCGGACCGAGTACAGTCGAAGTCCCCATTTCTTGACCGGACGAATATAGGTCATTCCCACATCTTGACTTCTCCCACAGTCCCCACTTTCGATACGTCGCCATATTGTACAACACAAGCGCGCATGCTCGTGTGAGCACGCGCATGGTCGTGGGAGCGCGCACGCGCTGTTCCAATCACGGCACACTTGCGCACGCGCCTACAAACTACACTGCGACCTCGATAATCGGTACCTCGATCGTTGCAATTGCAGCGCAGTGGGAAAACCGCCAAGCCAATCGCGTCAGGCCGCCGTCAGTCACCAGCGGCGCAGAGACGATTCTGTGCAATGTGCGCAACCCCACTTCTTGCAAGAGCCGGTCCCGTCGGATTCCGATTATCGAGGTCGCAGTGTACTGGATTATAGACTGGTGCAAGCATCAATAGGAGAAGTCAAGATGTGGGAATGGTTGCCATGGTAACCCGGTCAAGATGTGGGAACGGTCAAGAAATGGGGACTTCGACTGTATAGCGACGAGATGCCCCGGGGCTTTTTGCATTTCTCAATGTAAACTCCATGCACAGTTTTGCGGGATACGGAATTCCCCGCGTGCGGCCAAGGGAGCAAACCGACGTTCCATCGCTAATTATTGTTAGCCGCAAGTATGCCGAGCCGCGCTCATCTTCCATTACATTTCTTTGTAAACACATGCGGTCGTACACACACACACACACACACAAATATGAATACAAAAATTTATGAATATCGTATGCGCAACGTTTGTAATAAGCGGACGCTTTTTTCAAGAATTTTTAGGCATAAGCACCCGTTGCAATAATTCGTCGCAATTATCGTTGTAAAATGTTTGACCTGCACGATAGTCCATATCTTTGACCCTTAAGTGGCTAAAAAATGGTTGCGATCTCGCATACACGGGGATTTAAGTCGGTAGCCTTACTTTTGCATATTATCTCCTTTGGGAATGTGAACGCATAGGAAATATATCTCAAATACACTGCGGTCCAAAAGTTTGGAAACACTCGCCCCGATTCCCCACAGCACAAAAAGTTTCACTGCTCTTTTAAAAATAAAGATATTTCAATTCAACAAGCGGCGTTTCAAAGGGGATATATTCAGCTTCATTTCACGTTTTCTTAAAAAAAAAAAAATTCAATTTCTTTAAACTCCGGGATGCTCTTTGAAACATGGTCATTTTTTGGCTTTTTTTTTTTGGGGTTGAAATTTTGGACCACGACCCATAAACATTTTTGTCAACTGTTTTGCGCATAAAAAATTTGTGGGGTGGAGTATAAGCGTCAATTTCATTTTTTGCAAATTTCGTACGGTTTTTTTCGCATAAATATTTAGATTTTCGGAAAAAAACGACCATATTTATAAAATGTAGCTTAACTCTAAAACTACTGAGTTTTCGTCAAATTACTAAGAAGGTAAAAACTTGCATACAATCATTCTGGACTCAATGAATTTTTTAAAGATTTTTTTCAAAATTTTGAATTTTTTAAACTGATCGATTTAATTCTAATATTTTTTTGTATAGCTCACAACTGAAGCAATAAAAATTTCAATAAAACCTAACTTTTAAAAGAAAGTTTCATTACCAACCTTCTAATGAAATGTAAAATTGAAAATATTTTTTTAGATATTATGATAATACATCGTTAGAAAAATTGATAAATAAATTCAATACGCTGATCATTAGTCAATTGTAATAGTTTTTCAAAAGTTATACTCTTTTTATTTATCTGCAATATATTTATTATATGTCTCCCAAATTTTGAAAAAAATTTCAATAAAATATATTTTCAGTTTCTCTCTCTCAGTTTTAACAATTATTGAATGGTTAATAAGAAATGATTTTTCATTGTTATGATCGATGACTGTTTTTTTTTCTCGTTCTGAAATCTGGCTTTATTTTCAGCTACTGAGATTAATTTATTCAATGATTCGGGCAATGCAATGGATTATTCGAATTTACAAATTATTCGAGACGAATCGAATCGAATTATTCGAATCGAATTTCGAATCGAATACACTGCGACCTCGATAATCGGGATTGTGCGGGACCGGCTCTTCCAAGAAGTGGGGTTGCGCACATTGCACAGAACCGTCTCTGCGCCGCTGGTGGCCGACGGCGGTCTGACGCGATTGGCTTGGCGCTTCTCCCACTACGCTGCAGTTGCAAATATCGAGATCCCGAGAATCGAGGTCGCAGTGTAATGCGAATCGAGTTTCGAATCGAATGTACAGTCCGAATTATTCGAATGGGTAAAATTATTCAAATTGTTCGAATAATTCGAACAATTCGAATTATTCTATTCGATTCGTCTCGAATAATTCGTAAATTCGAATGTTCGCACACCCCTACAAAATTTCGATCTATTTAGGATTCGAGGAAAATCTATAAATCAATGATTTTCACGAAGGATTTGTTATTGTTAAAAAAAAAAAAAAAAAAAAATGTTCAATGCACGACCACACGCTGCTTGTGTGTGCATATTAGTTGTAAAAATATACGAAACGTTGAAAGACCTGTGAAGTCTTGGGAAATCCGAAACTAGAATGACGTGACGGGTGCACGCCCCGACAGGGTTGTTCTCGTTAACTACCTTACGCCGTCAAGACTCCCTAACACGAGAACCTTTCTGACGCTGACAGATCGTCTCTCACCCAGCTAATACGGGGCCCGGGCGCCTTCTTTGAAGTTTGCCGCAATTTTTCGAGCTCCACTTTCTGGCGAAACATCGTCAGGATGTCTTGTAATGCACACAGACACATCCCCACACAGACGCAAACGTGTATTATTACAGCGAGGCGCCGAAACACATCTCGATGAACACAAAGGTTCCGCCACCCTATTTCTTTTTCCCTCCTCGTGTGTTACAAAGGCTCGATTGTAAATAAAGTGTCTCTCTCGCGTGTAGACGCTAACAAAAAAAAAAAAAAAGAGTAAGAAGAAAAATGATTATTTTCGCAAACAGAGCGCTTGAAAGCTTCTCGGAATGGCGCGTTATCGCAGCACGTGTGAACGCAGTTGCCTGCGGTGTAAAACTGTTTTACATGATCCATAAACCCGAACGACTTTTTTGTCCCTCTTCTCAATTCTTGTGAGAGATTGAAAAAAAAAAAATACCTCAAATTGTAATTTGCACACTGATTCTTCCCTATTAGTTAGCAATTTACAAATTTTGCATGAGGAGCAAGAAATTTCCATAATTTTGGATCTTTCAGCGTGAGAAATGTCTGAAAATGGCAAAAAAAAACTATTTTTCAAAAGATTCAGATCGATAATTGCAAAATTACGAGAAGAATTTCCTGTTCACAATTTCGCTGTTGACAATTTTGGAAAATTAACCCTCAATCCGTGAACCGGGGTCGTTTTCGTCCGGCCCAAAATATATTTTCCTCGCAAAAAAAAAAAACGCATGTTCAAGTAACGGGTATCTGATTTATCCGTAGATTAACACAATATTTTTTTCTGTAAAGGGCAATCTTTTTGCATTAAAGAACCGTTCCTCAAACTTTTCTTCCTTAATCGTTCCTCACGCTGTATTTTTTTGAAAAAAAAATCGTTTTCTTCGCAGGTTGCTTAATATTTACTGAAAAAAATATTAAAAATAAGAAGAAAAAAAATTCCTATCTTCCCTTGAGAAATACTGTCTGAAGATTTACCATGAATTTTTTCAGATTTTTTTTTATTGTTGATTTGATAGTGCAAAGACGAAAACGACCCCGATTCACGGGATTGAGGTGCCTAAAATACCTTCACGGATTGAGGGTTGAAAAATTGAATTGCATCTAACCCTTAAGCCTCAGATGCCACCCTTAAATACTCTGGGATTTTTAAAAAGTCATTTTTTTCGCCTAGATTTATTGTTTATACTTCTATGAAGAACTCAAGATTAACTAAACAATTTCCATTAAATTTATACTGTATCAACAATTTGGCATAAGATATTTTTGATAGTATGTCGCGCTTTCTTTTTACAATTTTTTCAAACTTCTAACTTGGCTCAAAATTTGACTTTTTTTTATAACTGTAAATTCAACCAAAAACAAATTTTATTGGTCATTCTATGATACAACTTAGTTATGGTCTTTATTAACAGGAACAAATTTTTCTTTTTTAACAAACCTGACAGAAAAAATTCTACCGACAGAAAAAATTCTACCATCGGTATAAGATTGTTGAAAAAAGGGTCCTAATGCACGGAACGTATCTCCGCCATTTTTAAAAATTTTCAATTTGCTCTTTCCTCATTGTATCCATAAAACTATATTGTTTTTGTGAAAAATAAAAATTATTTTATACGTGTGATAGCGAATCAAGAAAAAAAGTACTTTCACACCTATTTTTAGGAGCGCCAAGGTGGTGTAAACCCTTAAGCAATTCTATCAAAATTTCATACCAATAATTTTTATTGGCATATTTGTTCAAAATAATTCAAGTTTGATGGCTTCAATATTATAATTGTATGAGCATAATTGATACCAGATTTAAAAAAAAAGTTTCAAACCTAAAATTTTGTACATAACCTATTTTTTCGAAATAGCACTCGAAATTCAAATTTCCAGTGTGCCGAAACGTTCATTTTTTTTTGCTACAACAAAGCGTCTTTTATTATTTAGGAAAAAGTGGCCAAATCCCCTTAATCTTTCTTGTCATTCTCGATTGATTTACCACATCGGAACAAACTTTGGATTTCTTTCTCAAGCATCGAGTTAATTCAAGTCTTCCTGAGCGATATTTATAAGGGGGTTCTTAGTACTTTTGGCGAAAATTCTCATTTCAGGTGACGAAAAAGATGGAGACAGAGAGAGGGAGGGAGAGAGAGAGAGAGAGAGAGAGAGAGAGAGAGAGAGAGAGAGAGAGAGAGAGAGAGAGAGAGAGAGAGAGAGAGAGAGAGAGAGAGAGAGAGAGAGAGAGAGAGAGAGAGAGAGAGAGAGAGAGAGAGAGAGAGAGAGAGAGAGAGAGAGAGAGAGAGAGAGAGAGAGAGAGAGAGAGAGAGAGAGAGAGAGAGAGAGAGAGAGAGAGAGAGAGAGAGAGAGAGAGAGAGAGAGAGAGGGAGAGAGAGAGAGGGAGAGAGAGGGAGAGAGAAAAAGAGAGAGAAAAGAAAAGATAGAGGCCAAAAATAAAATGTCACTCGAGCAATAAAAATGACTGCGCTCGAAGTACAAACAGGCCTATTATAAAAATTCATTGTGAGCACGATCCAAGATATATTTATAGGTAGCCGCAATAAACAAGTACGAGAAAATGAGAATGAGAAATAAGGTGTCGAGGAATAAAAGAAAAGGGAGTACCCCCGGATAATATAAATAAGGTACATTGACCACCAACAGGGTTCCACCCATCTTTTTCACGTTTTGCTGTTCAATACTTGACGAGGAAATCCCATCGTCCCAAAAACGTTCTTAATATCTGTCTCTCCATATATATGCATAAGATTTTCTCTCTGTTTTGACAATGTCATCATTTCAAGTTTCATTGTCCCCATGGATTAGGACACCAGGGGTTCCTACTCGTTGATTTTTCACATTGCAAACCTAAGGGTCAATATCGCCAGCAAGTCTTTCCCTCCTGCTTTACATGGGGCGTTCCATCCCAAATCGGACAGTTTGAAAAACTTTTTTTTTTCGATTTCCTCAATTTTGTAATATATTTTAGAACCCATCGAAAGAACCTTCCTGTTTAAGTTTGCGATGTTTTTAATTATTCGTTAACATGATATTAAGATTTTAAAAAACAGCTCTTTTTTCGGTTTTTTGGTCATAACTTAATAATAATGGTCCAAATTGAAGGTTTTTTTTCAAAATTTTTGTTTTTTGATCGCCTTTTCAGAAAAAATTATAAAAAAAATATTCGACGTGTTTTTGAATAAGTATTTTGAGTTTTTAACTTTGAACCGTGTTTTTAAAAGTGAGTGCACATTTTGATTTTTTTGACAATTTTTTTTTAACTTCTATCTATTCAACAACTTTTAAGATTAGTTCGGTAGTGAGTCCTCCATAACTACTTTTTTTTCGATTTTTGAAAAAAAAATTTCTATAAATCATAATGAATATCAATTTTCGTTACTGTATACAGTGTATAGTCGTTTTTTCATCAATTAGAATTTATTTTGACACCTTTTTATTGTTAAAAGGTTCTTAAAATTAATAATTCATCGTTAAATCTGTTTATGAACAATAATAACAACAGTTTTTATTTATTCACGTATTCTTTTGAAAATCATACTTATACAATTATTTCCTGAATTAGAATATTCCTTTGCCAATACGTTTGGGTTACAATTCTTGAACTGTTGTTATTTGCTCATCGATTAATTATTAATTAATCATTAATTATTAATACAAAAATCTTAATTATTAATTATTAATTTAAAAAATCTGACAATAAAAAAGCGTCGAAATTATTTCACAATGATTAAAAAAATACTACACAGTAACAAAAATTGGTATTCATAATAATTTATAGATTTTTTTTTTAATTTTCAAAAATCGAAAAAAATAGTAATTATGGAGGACCCATGACCGGACTGGTCTTAAAAGTTGTTAATCAGATAGAAGTTCAAATAAAGAATTTCAAAAAAATCAAAATATGCACTCACTTTTCAAAACAGGATTCAAAATTTAAGACTCAAAAAACTTATTCAAAAACACGTCGAATATTTTTTTTGTATTTTATTTCTAAAAAGGCGATCAAAAAACAAAAATTTTGAAAAAAAAACCCTTAATTTGGACCATTATTAAAGAAGTTATGACCAAAAAACCGAAAAACGAGCGGTTTTTTTTTAAATCTTAATGTCTGTGAACGAATAATCAAAAAAATCGCAAAATTTGATGGGTCTTTTGATGGGTACTAAAAAGTATAAACAATTTGAGGAAATCGAAAAAAAAAATTTCAAACTGCCCGCTTTGGGATGGAACGCCCCATATACAGCTCGCAAAATGTCTCATTCGGCCCTACGAATATTTTACACGTTGCAAGGTAAAAGGCAATTCTTGTAAAACCATCCTCTTTTTTCCATCACCGAATGAAATTAGGGCTCTGGCCCGCTCGGTAAAACGTAATCGGCGAATTTCCATTGAAGGGAGGAGACTGGCGGAGGGGTGGAAAGTGCCGAAAGGGGCTGGAGGCCCAAAGCCAGAGGGAGATTAACGCACAAACTGCGGGCCTATTCGTTTAATCTCGAGTGTGCCAATAAAGAACCCGCTTGGACGAAATTACACTTGGCACAGAGTGCTTGGAGCAACGTGGTGAAAAAAGGGCAGGAGGCTTCGGGGGTAATGGCAAATTTGCTGGGAGCAAGGAGAGGCAATAATCATGAACGAGAGTCTCAGTGAACCGCGGAGATCCGGGACAGGAAACGGAAATTGCAAAATCCGGGCTTTGACTCAGCAAGATCGTTAGTGTCGTCTTTTTTTTTATTCGTGGTATTTTTAGGGTGTTTATTACCGCCATTTCTAATTTACAAAGATCGAATAATCATCCTGACTGAACATAAATTTATGGCTTGATCATTGGAAAATGTGATTTATTTTTTTAATAGTTTTTCGAGAAATTAGAAAAATTATTTTCGTTAATTGTTGCCCTTAAGGCCGATTCTTTTTGGTGGAAAAAAATAATTTGTTTTTGGGGGTGGTTTATTCTTCAAGGTCTTGAGATTGTATGTACCAAATTTGGAGTCAAAATTTGGAAAATTTTCCAATTTATAAGCCAATCATCGATCCGCTATCCAAAAATAGAATTAAGTGCACTGTAAAAGATGTTATTAAATTTGATATACAAAAATATACGAAATTGAAATTAATTTAAATGGTATCGGAAAATTAACTCATCGTAAATTTAATATTTGCATATTTAAATTAAAAAAGTGAACATTGAAAATTAAAACCCCTGTGCATGAAAATGGTTTTTATGTACTTTTCTGTAATTTTAAGACACATTATTGGAACGTATTGGACACTTATTTCTTACAATTATAATCAATCACTGTAAAAAAATGTCGTTAAATTTGATTAAAAAAATGCTTATTAATTTTTATAAATTAAAAGGAGTTATTTGATTTTTCATATACTTATATTGGAATATTACGGTACATATATATATATGAAATTTAATATACTGTATATAGGACATTCCATACCAAGTCGACCTGAGTGTGACCCTCGACCTCGCTAATTTTGTTTACGATTTTTTATGATTCTTCCAACTCAAAATAGCATTTAGAATTTTTTTCAGATCTTTAAAACCAAATTTGAGTACGTTATAATTTTTTGAACATTTTTTTCGAAAACCTCGAGGGCCGTAATTTAAAAATCTAAAAAAATTCTCAAAAATCCGTTGTCAAAAATGAAAATTTTTCACCAAAATTCATTATGTCCAGACTTCATTATGTCAGAATTTCAAAACATAGTTGATTAACGATAAAAATATTCTAGCCACTTTTTACAGTAGATCAATTTCTGCATCTAATTTTTTTTTGCGTTTTCTTCATAAAAATATAAAATCAAGGTGGAAAGAAAATCCTGGACACCATGAATTTTGGGTCAACAATTTTCATTTTTGACACCGGATGTTTGAGAATTTTTTCAGATTTTAAAATTACGGCCCTTGAGGTTTTCGAAAAAAATGTTCAAAAAATCATAATGTACTCAAATTTGGTTTTAAAAATCTGATAAAAATTCTGAATGCTAATTTCAGATGGAAGAATCATAGAAAAAATCGCAAACGAAATCAGCGAGCTCGGGAGTCACACTCAGGTTGACGTGATATGGAATGCCCCATATGCAAAAAAACTTCATATTTTTTTATTAAATTTGATACACACATTTTTTACACTGTGTCTAACGACAGATAAAAGTTGTTGAAATTAGAGATCAAAGATTATTGAAGCCATCGACTTGAAATTTGAACTACATATTCAGCAAACATTCTGTTATCGTTTGATGAACTATAAAACCGATACGTTGTCTATTTTCGTTTTTCCAATAGCAAAAAAAACGCCATAAACGATTTTTTTGTCGTCTCATTGTTTGCTCAAGGTTTTTTTTATTCTTTTTCGTCCAATCTCTTCTTCATAAAATAGAACGCCTCTTTACTTTATTAATTCATATCACAGAGAGTGGAGGAAACATTTCAAGAAGTTTGCGCGTGAGATTTAAACGAGAATTGAATATAAGAAAAATTAATGACACAAAAGAAATCTTGGTCGATGATAGATTTCCAAAAATCAGTAATTAACATGGATTAATTCGTCGTGGTCTTGGATAACAAAATACTTAAGGGGTTAGGCCACTCTACAGACAAAAAAGGGCATATTTCGTGATTTTTTTTCAGCGAAACCATAAAATAAATCGGATATACAAAACAGGTGTTTTATTGTACAATTAATTGGCAATACAACATTTTTTTGCATGGCGTTATATGTTAAAATGGCGACTGTGCAGCATTTTTCCGATGACGCCTTTATTTCTGGAAGGTCGATGGCTGAACCTACAGCTCCTACAATTTTTGAGTTACGATGAGGCTACAAAGTTTTTTCGATTATATATAAGAATAGCTATAGAAGTACGTAAGGTTTTTTTTTTATATATTGTTTTTTATAAAAATGGCGCATTTCTAAATCAAAAAGTATAAAATGCCATGAGAAAATAATCGGGAAATTGTTTATAAAAAAAGAACAATGCAATATAATGAAAAAATCTAGTACTTAGGGATTTGGTTAATGGTTAATGAAAATTATTTTCATTAACCATTAAATTTCAATGGTTAATGGATATTATTTTCAGTAAACATTAAAATTTAATGGTTAATGGATATTATTTTCGTTAACCATTAAAATTATTGCCTTTAACCATTAAATGTTAATGGTTAATAAAAATGCAATTGCATTAAAAAAAGTAATGCATTATTCGCAACCCTGCCCATTACAACATAGTGTGTAAAAGAAAAGATTTCCATTATCCATTGCAATGTAATGTGTAATGAACAAAACTTTCATTGCAATTTTAGGAATGGAAAAATATAGATGAATAAATTATTGCAATTTTGCATTACATTGTATTGACTTAGGACTTAGATTTTCAGGTACCTCAAATTCTAAAAAGCATCTACATTATAATTATAAAAAGCATCTATATTATTATTGCAACGTAATTTGTAATGGACAAAACTTTGATTGCAATTTTGGGTATGGAAAAATATAGATGAATAAATTATCGCAATTTTGCATTACATTTTATTGACTTAGGACTTAGATTTTCATCTTAAATTCTGAAAAGCATCTAGATTATAATTCTAAAAATCTAAGTCCTAAGTCAATAAAATGTAATGCAAAACTGCAATAATTTATTCATCTATATTTTTCCATTCCCAAAATTGCAATCAAAGTTTTGTCCATTACACATTACATTGCGATAGGTAATGGAAATTTTTTCCATTACACACTACATTGTAATGGGCAGGGTTGCAAATAATGCATTACTTTTTTTTAATGCAATTGCATTTTCATTAACCCTTAATATTTAATGGTTAATGGAAATAATTTTCACTAACCATTAACCATTAAATTTTAATGGTTAATGAAAATAATTTCCATGAACCATTGAATTTTAATGGTTAATGAAAATAATTTCCATTAACCATTTAATTTTAATGGTTAATGAACATAATTTCCATTAACCATTGAATTTTAATGGTTAATGAAATTTTTTTCCAATAACCATTAAATGTTAATGGTTAACGAAAATGCAAATGTATTTAAAAAAGTAATGCATTATTTGCAACCCTGTCCTAGAGTGACCTAACCACTTAAATGATTTGGCGATTTTTGGACCGGTCAAAATTAGTTAAAAATCGATGTCAAACTTATTCCATAAGCGCCATGAGTATTGTGATATCATGTTCAATATTGCTTCATCATGATGTCAAGGTAATAAAATACACTTGGTGTGGCGATGAATCACAATCCATCAAGGGGATGCATTTTAAGGAGAGGGTGAAGAGAGGTATGAAGAGAGTATAAAACCTAAATCGCGGTCGAACGTTAACGATCTCGACAGGTCTCTAATTCTTTGACCTTGCAGCAAATCTTAACGCCTCTTCAACACGCCATGCGATTTATATATTACACGAAATTGCCCGGTACTAAATTAGCCCCGGCAATCTTGTACACGAGTTCTCTCCGGTATATCTTTTTCTCCCTCTTTTTCTCTCTTGTCGAGCGGAAAATCGATAGATTCGTATTATACGAGTCTACAAAAACGAACCTAAAGTAGCACCCTGAAAACCGAATCAAAGCACGATTATTTGCTTGAAAAATATGAAAAAAAAATTCAAACCCCTGCGAATTAAATATTTGCAAAATTATCCGCAAGAAAAACATTGTTGAAAAAAATTGACAAATCGATCTTAAAAATGGAAAGCAATTCGATTCTGCAGAATTATATACAAGATTGTAGGGAAATATAAAAATTCCTGATACAAGATAAATTCAACCCTTTGTCTGTAAACGTTTTTTTAGCGCCGGTCGTCTGTAAACCTGGGTCGTTCGCGTCTGGCCGTTTTTTTGTTGGGCTAATGAACTCGGAAAAATATAATAAAATTTGTGCTACTGTTCAAAACCTTCAACTTAATGTACCAACCATAAAATTTGTAAAAAGTTTAATTTTACATATATTTTTTATTAAAAAAATGGAGCAACTCCGTAACAAATGAGGAGCTTACTTCAAAAATCATAACTTTTCGAAAAATTGAGATATTTTAATGTACTTTACGGCAAATTGAAGCTGAATCATGCACCTTTGAGGAAAAAAATATTAGATTTTATTCGTGTAATATTAAATGCTTAAGTTCGGTGGGTAAAATGGGCAATAAATCATTTATTGATATGAACGCATTTTATTACCGAAAAACACTTTTTTTTTCGTACAAACTGTATTATTTTCAACCTATAATTGTTAATTCTACTATTATAAACAAAATTGTACGTTCCTAAATGAAATTTTCATTGCTATACACGTACTACCCGCTCAGCTGACGATGTTCCATTTTATACTGATACTAAAAAAATATACATAGTTTAGAAAAAAAATTCTACTTCTGTAGCTTCATTACGCAAAAAAAGAATAAAAACATTTTCGCTCACCGGCGATTTTTGACAAACGCCGTCTGTAAACGTGGGTCATTTATGTCCAACCCGAATTTTGTCCGGTCGCTGTTCAAGGGCATGTTAGTTTTTAGTGTTCATCACTATGAATTCATTATGGTAACATTTGTATTTGTTTATTATTTAAATCTTTCAATATTCAATTCAATTTTTAAAACTTCAGAAGGGTTTTTGCAGGGTTGCAAAAAATCTGATTAAAAACCTTTCCGAATTAGACATTTACTGAAGAATAATTATCCTAAAGAAAAAACTGTTAAAAAAAAAAATGGCAAACCGCGTGAAAAATTAAGAGCAATTTTTATTTGATTCTGCTAAATTATATGCAAAGGGTTTAGGGAATTAAAAATTTGTCGATCCAAGAGGAATCTAGCCACAATGAATAATTCGTCACGGTGAAATTTATGTCGTTTCTTTTCTTCCCATTTTTCTTTTTCACAGCTCGAAAAACGACATCATTGACCTACATTGTGTCTAATTTCGAGTCAAAATAAGAATCATACAAATGAATGTTTTTCAATGCTGAAGAGTATTAGAGACGCTTTGTCTGATCAACTGTGCACACAAAGACCGTGTTTGCGACCGTAATGGCGATGGAATATCCCACCGAATGAGCCGCAGTTCCATTCATCTTTCATGACGTCTCGTTCGACGTGTGTGCCAATGAACGTTTCAACATTTTTCGTAATTGCGACGAATTCTAGAACGAAACGAGATCAGGGGCCTGACACTGAGATACATTTCTTAACAATATCGTGTCCCCGTTAGTGACGCCGCTTAAACTAATCCACCATACGGCGCTAGTAGTCACCTGCAAAACCCCTACAGCGCTTCTCCGTATTATTTCGTCACCTTTTTCGTCGCGAGGCATGCGCAGACGAATTAAGCAGACGATGCCGACGCTGCGCGACTGGAGTGGGGGAAGTAGGGGTTTTGCAGGTGACTACTAGCGCCGCATGGTGGATTAGTTTACGCGGGGTCACTAAAGAGGACACGAAAATTCGGGAGTGTCAGCCCACTAAACGAGATAGAGAGAACGAGATAAAGTACGGAAAACGAGGAGGGAGAGGAAAAGGCAACTATCGTTCCACTCGATTTGCGAACTTGGACGACAATAGATGAAGAAGCGTGTAGTGCCATGAACTGTAGGATAAAAGTGAAAAAATGCTGACAAGCGGATAATGAGAGTAGGCATTTTGAGAGATGGCGTGGGAAAACAGTAACAGAATAGAAAAGACATAGTACAGGCAATAGAGAAGCCCGTTACTTTTATCCATGATGCACTAAATTACAAGAGTTTTTTTTTTAAATAGGTTCAGTATCACGTACTGAACGTAAATGCACAAAATCCTTACAAATTTGGAGGGTGGAAGTGCCGCCATTTTAAGAAAAACCGGTTCGGTCTATATCTCCATAACCGTGTACTTGAGGCCAAAAATGGTAACAATCTTTATTGTAGATAATTAAATTTACTATCTTTTTTGTCAAACAATTTTTTTTTTGTATCACTTACCGTTTACGACTTATACAACTATTACGATTTATTTATTGACTTTTGGACCCATATCTCTTCTAATAATTGTTTAAACAATAAAATGCTAATGACCTAAGTTTTGAATCTATAAATTTTCTACAACTTTTACTTCAAACTTTTTTTTCTGAAGGTGTCTGAAGGACGATAGGTGTTTTTTTTCTCTTTGACAACTCGTTCCAGCCTCGCAAAAAAAAATACGCAGGTTCATGCAACGGAATATAGGGTATCTGGTTTATCCGTAGATTAACACAATATTTTTTTCTGTAAAGAGCAACCTTTTTAGTTTAAGGAATCGTTTGTAAAACTATTTTTTCATAATTTTTACTGATGCTATATTTTTTTTTAAACAATCGTTTTCTTCGCAGATTGCTTGATACTTAATTTTAAGAAAGAATATTAAAAATAAGAAGAAAAAAAATCCTATTTTCCTTTGAGAAGTACAGTCTGAAGATTTACCATGACTGTTTTCAGATTTTTGATTGACCAATTGTTGCTTTGATAGTGCAGAGACGAAAACGACCCCGGTTCACGGGATTAAGGTGCCTGAACTTTCACGGATTGAGGGTTAAACGATGCAAACTTCAGTGTCATTTCCGCAAGATGTATTTTTTTTTTATCAAGAAAAGCTGAAAACCTGAGAAACGCATGGAGAGAACTCTTTTTTTCTTTTTTGAACCACCCTAATACATACATATCTAGGAGGGTTCGAGACGATGCTATGCTCGGTGAGCCGTGAAAGGGAAAAAGATGGATGAACGCAAACGCGGTTAGCGTGTGCGCGCGGCTGAAACAGAGTTTGCGGCGGGTAATAAATCATACCGGTCTCCTTTTCCGTGTTACTCTTTCCATACAACCATGAGAGAGAGAGAGAGAGAGAGAGAGAGAGAGAGAGAGAGAGAGAGAGAGAGAGAGAGAGAGAGAGAGAGAGAGAGAGAGAGAGGAGAGAGAGAGAGAGAGAGAGAGAGAGAGAGAGAGAGAGAGAGAGAGAGAGAGAGAGAGAGAGAGAGAGAGAGAGAGAGAGAGAGAGAGAGAGAGAGAGCGAGAGAGAGCGAGAGAGAGCGAGAGAGAGAGAGAGAGAGAGAGAGAGAGAGAGAGAGAGAGAGAGAGAGAGAGAGAGAGAGAGAGAGAGAGAGAGAGAGAGAGAGAGAGAGAGAGAGAGAGAGAGAGAGAGAGAGAGAGAGAGAGAGAGAGAGAGAGAGAGAGAGAGAGAGAGAGAAATAGTGAATTTTGCTCTAAATGGCGCACGTTGGGGTTCGTTCTGACGTATGAGCTGTATGGGGCTATATTCCGCTACCCCTTGGTTATACTTATTCCTCTATATGCCTCCATTCCTCTGTATAATAATATATAGACTATACGGCGTATATCTCCGCGACGGAGACAGGATGACACGCGCATTTTATGACCACTCGTCCGTGGACAATAATTTTTCGTTCTGCGTTCTTTTCGCGCGACACTCCCAACCCCTTCTAAAAGACCCCGTTCTTCCCCGCGTGTGTATTTCAAAGAATGAGAGAAGGAAAAGAAAATGTATCGCGCGTTACGCGTATGGAGACGCTCAATCAAATCAGCGGGTATGCGATGAAAAGTGATCGATATTCCACCATCATATACCCTCGTTTTTCTCGATCATTTTTAACGATTGGAAATTATTTGTTTGAAATATTAATAATAATATTATCTGTAATATCCCACACAGCACAAAAGTCAGGAATACTTCCTCGCGAACTCTTTTTTAAGACTACTTCTAGAGCAACACGTATGATATCTCGCAGACGTTAGTCTGAAGAAGTCTGAAATAAGAATAACTTAAGAGATCTTCGGAATGAAATCAACTGTCAGATATCCTTAGAAGATATCTTCAAGATATTCCGTAAAAGACATCCAATAAAAAGCCAGAAATACTTCCTCGCGAACTCTTTTTTAAGACTACTTCTAGAGCAACACGTATGATATCTCGCAGACGTTAGCCCGAAGAAGTCTGAAATAAGACCTACTTAAGAAGAGTGTAAAAAGGTCAACATAACCTCAAAAATTTCTTGACGCATTTTTATCGGAGATGGCTTGATGAAATGAAAAAAGATAATGTGGGGTCGCCTGCGTAATTAATGTGTACAGGTCATGGCCCCACTATATTCTTTTTTTATTCCATCAAGTCATCTCCGCGAAAAATGTGTTAAACGTTTTAGCTCTATCTCTCTCGCACTCACGAGAGCGGAAAGGCGGGGGAGGGGGTTGAACCTCCCCTTAAGAGATCTTCGGAATGAATATTAAAAAGTTATTAGAAATCGCATATTCAGATAGACTACGTGATAATATTTGTTCGGATACATATCGGAACCGTTTAAATTCTTGGATTTCACCACTGACATATCATATAAGTAAATACAATTCATAAGTAGTCGGTAGCGTAATAGGTAGCGTGATAGGTTCTCAAGTAGGATAGATAGGCAGGTCGCAGGTTCGAATCCCCGTGGAGGCAGATGAAATTGAAATGATGAAATCGAGTTTTTTTCTAATTTGTTTTTAATACAGTCAGTCCAGTAACTATGTAAATAAATAAAAATACGTATTAAAAATTTTTGCAAACGATAGAAATAAGAAAAAAATTAATTTTTGATAATTTTAAAGGAACCCTGAGAAAGTTATCTTGACGATGTCTTGTGAAGAAATCTCGAAATAGTAGTCTTCACGATATCTTTTTTGAGAAGTCTGAAAAAGTTATCTTCAAGACAACTTTTCACAGATATCAAAATCATCCCTCAAAGTGACGCATAAGACTACTTTCGGAACTCATTAAGATGTCTTTCGGAAAATGTATTCGGATGTCCAAATCTTACATAAGAAATCTACAGCGATTCTTTCAGACGTCATATTGCTGTGTGGGATATGATGTACACGAACAAGATATAATAATTAAATATTTCTTAATTGATAAAATCAACGAACTAATTATAATTAATAGTATTAAATGAAGGAGAATAATAATTAATAATATTATTGAAATCTTTTTAAAAGATCTTTAAAGATAAATAAATCTTTTAAGATTTGTTGTTATGAGGTGAAAGAATTTTTGGAGATTGGTGGATAAAAAATGTTTAGGGATGTTTACGCCTCTGTGAAATAAAAACGAGCGATAGATCAATAGGATTCGAGTATTTATTGCCATTTCGACGGTCTCCTTTTGTTCACGAGGGCTTCGACGATCTTGGCAGGTTATTAAATTTAGTGGTGCTGTTCACGACGTTGGAAAAAGCCGTGGTGATTTCCTTATTTACCTGTTCGAATGAGAATTGCCCCTTCCAACCCTCCCAATCAGGGATCAAGGGAGATTTTTGAGGGATCACTCTGTGGACTTTCACCAAAAAATAATTCACCAAGAAGTTTTAATAATGGAGAATTAAAATAGAGCCCAATCGGCGAATATAAAAGCTGTGGGAAATTTACAATCCAATGAGACTAAAGAAGGAATTTCAAGAAATTGCTGATGATCGCTCGTTGCATTCCCTGAGATTGGTAAAAATAAATTAGCAAAGGAAAAAATTTTTCAATCCGTATTTCGAACGTGCCCCGAGATGAAATGCCTTATTTGTCTTATTTAACGAATGCAACGAGGGCAATGTTCGATTTGAAATTCGAATTGAATATTCGAGTTATCCGAACGATTCGAATTATTCGAATAATTATGTTTTGCTCTTAAACTGATCGATTTCAATGGAGAAGTTATGTTGTTCTATCATATATTAAATGCAATCATAATATTTTTTTCATAGCTCACTACTGAAGTAATGGAAATTTTAATAAAACATAAATTTAAAAAAAAAGTTTCATTACCAACCTTTTAATGAAATGTAAAATTTAAAATATTTTTTACATATTATGAAAATACATCGCTAGAAAAGTTAACAAATAAATTCAATACGCTGATTATTAGTCGAGTGTAATTGATTTTGTCAAAAGTTATACTTTGTTTATTTATCTGCAATATATTTCTCTCAAATTTTGAAAAAATTTTAACGACAATAAAAAAAGTCAATCGTTATCTTTAGTTTCCCTTTCTCAGTTTTAACAATTATTGAATGATAAATAAGAAATGATTTTTTATTCTTATGATCGATGACTTTGTTTCTTCCTCGTTCTGAAATCTGGCTTTATTTTCAGCTACTGACATTAATTTATTCAATAATTTCGACAATGCAATTATTTATTTAGATTTTCATCATAAATAGTTATTACAATAACATATAGTCTCTTATTTTTTACCAGTATTCATTAATTCTTGTGGCTTGTAATAAATATACGTTAAAAAGTTAAAGAATTAATTAGATAATACTAAACATCAAAAATGCTTGAAAAAAAATGATTTAAAAACGTTCTTACTTTCTTTCAACTATCGATGAAGATTTCTAAAAGTCATACAAAATAAATATTGCACATCAATATAAGAGTATAATTAAAAAACTTCCATGTACTGAAAAATACTGAAGACAAAGATATTAGGACATAAATGGAAAAACTAACAAAAAATAATAAAATTTCACCTTTGACTACGATTCGATTAATAGTCTTATTTTAGGGATGTGCGAATATTCGAATTTACGAATTATTCGAGACGAATCGAATCGAATTGTTCGAATCGAATTATTCGAATTATTCGAACAATTCGAATAATTTGAACTATTGGAATTATTCGATTCGTCTCGAATAATTCGTAAATTCGAATATTCGTACACCCCTACTTTTCTTTCAAAGGAAAAAAAAATGACATTTACGAATCCGAGATAGATGAGGGACAATATTCTGCAGAAGAGCGGCAGGAGTTATTGTATCGATCTTTCGTGGATCGACAGATCTTCGCCGCGGGTTAAGCCGGACGCGCGGGCTTTTGTATTTGTCGAATACGAAGTCACGTATCGAATACATTATCATGGCGGGGGGAGGTGAGCGGGGACGATACGCGGGGAATACGAATCCGCGGTTCTCCATGTGTTCACATGTAAACCCATACACACACACACTGAAAACTGAAAAGCGGACAAGAGAGAGAGCGAGAGAGAGCGAAAGAGAGTGAGAGAGAGAGCGAGAGAGAGCGAGAGAGAGCGAGAGAGCGAGGGAGAGCGAGAGAGAGCGAGAGAGAGCGAGAGGGAGCGAGGGAGAGCGAGAGAGAGCGAGGGAGAGCGAGGGAGAGCGAGAGAGAGCGAGAGAGAGCGAGGGAGAGCGAGGGAGAGCGAGAGAGAGCGAGGGAGAGCGAGGGAGAGCGAGAGAGAGCGAGAGAGCGTGGGAGAGCGAGGGAGAGCGAGAGAGAGCGAGAGAGAGCGAGAGAGAGCGAGAGAGAGCGAGAGAGAGCGAGGGAGAGCGAGGGAGAGCGAGAGAGAGCGACCGAGAGAGCGGAGAGAGGGTGCACGATAATACAGGCAACTGCTATATTGATTGTGTAGCTGGCTGACAGCGACAGTGACATATGTCACCGAGGCTTCTCGTTATCGCTGATTTAAACATGAGGCGGAGACCCCAGGTCCTTGCCAAGCTCCCGACTACTATTATACCCGTAGGTATAACTATATACATATTAGGGTGCCTCGGAAAAACACGTTTTCTTCCGATTGCACTCTTCATCGTCAATTTAGTACCATTTCCCGTAAAAATCGTTTCCCCCTTGAGCAGAAGATATTTCAAACGACATGAAAATTTTACAAAAACGGCATATTTGGAAATTTCAAAATTTGTATGTCACTAAATTTTTCGGTATTGATATAATTTTACAGAAAACAAAATTTTTTGTTATTTCTTCGATTCTTCATTTTTTAATATTTTATGTTTTTTTTTTAAATTCATTCAGACAGGGCGAATTTCAAAGTTGAAATTTGTTAAGAATGGCGTTTTTGAAAATTTCAAAATTTATATGTCATGAAATCGTTCGATGACTACATAGTTTTTGAGAAAACGAAAGTTTGTAGTAATTCCTGACTCTACGATTTTTTCCGGGGTTAATATAATTTTTCAGAAAACTACATTTTTTGTCAACGAGTCATCGGTGTCCAAATTTTCGCATTCTTAATTTTTTTCTTTTGGTATATATCTTTTTCAGATTCATTCAATCAGGAAAAATTTCAAAATTGAAATTTGATAATAACGGCATTTTTGGAAATTTGAAAATTTATATAGCATGAAATCCTTTCGTGATTACATAGTTTTTTAGAAAACAAGAGTTTTTGTCAATCCTGAACATCTTGCGATTTTTTCCAAACGCGTCAATGGTGTAAGAATTTTCGGAATCTCCGTTCCTTAATTTTTAATGAGAGGTATTTATTTTTTTAAATTTTATTCTAATATTCGCTCAAGCAACGCAAATTTCAATGAACGTGAAAATTTTGTAAAAACGGCGTTTTTGGAAATTCCAGAGATGATGGAATACAAAATCTTTTGATTTTTACATATTGTTCAAAAAACAAAGGTTTTCATTAATCTCAAACCTTGTACGATTATTTCCAAACAAGTTATCGGAGTTCAAATGTTTGCAAATTTTCATTTTTCAATATTCAATAATGTATTTTTTCGTTTATTGTCTTCTATAATCATTTTGTGTTGACTTAAAATTTCGTTTTCGAAAATTCGTACTGAATATTGCCGCTTATTTTTCAGGTTTCACAAGAGCAACAAAATCAAAATTAACAAAAAATCTATCGTGAGTACAAATAAAAATCAAGATTGCAAAATTTTTGACATCGATGGAATTCGTTCGAAAGAGAGTGCAAAGGTTCTGAATTTGGCAAAAAAAAACTGTCGTTAGAAATAATTCACAGATGGAAGGATTTTGTCATTTTTGAATTGCGAAATATAAAAAAATAAAAAATTTAAGTTAACAAAATTGTACAAATCTTTGCTTATGCGTAATTTTTGTTTAATGAAAAGATACAAAAAATCTCGTTATAAGCAACGCGATAGACAGAAAACTGTATTCTTTTGAGCCACCCTAATGTATATATTCACACACATCCATACTAAGCGCAGGAAAACCTGTAATTTATAACCGTGAGCTTGTCTCCACGATTCTCTTGAAACTCTGTTGATATATTCTTTCTGTTCTTATGTTATTAACTTCTTGCATTTATTATCAGCATTTTAGTGCTAGCTGATGTCTTTTACGTGCAAAATTCCCTTTTTTCAAGCATTGGCGAGTTTTTTTGGATGATGTCAATCATTAATTTTGCATCTGTTTTTTGCATCCGTTGACAGTTGACAAAAAATATTTAAAAAACACAGATATCAACTTTTGTCAATGAAGTCAAGTTTTTTTTTTCAATTTCTCTTGTTCCGACATGCCGTCATTTTCCTTAAGGATGTAGTCTTGAGGTTTTGCACTTTTTATAAGACTATTTCAGAATTTTTTTTTCTACTAGAAAAAAAAATTCAATTATTTCAATTTTTTTATATATTGTTATTTATATCTTTGACGTCACAAAATTTTTTTTTTCAAGTTTGTTTTTGAATATTTAAATGGCGCTTCATTTGGCCAAAGTGGACTACATTTTCCCGATCGGCCCGGGCAAAAAAAAATCTACTGTACCGATTGGGCTGAAATTTGGATATGTTATTGTATACATCAGTGGCTATCGCAGGTAACAGAATGGTTAATTTTCATCAAAAATTTTCTATTTTTTACCCCAAATTTTGACGAAAAAAAATCGTGATTTTTTTTTTCACAAGCCCGAAATTGGTTTTTTTTTGCTTTAAATGACTAAATCTGCTACCTGCGATAACGACAATCTTACAGAACAATAATCTTCTTTAGTTTTTTGTTTCAGATAAATAACGACATTTAAAAAAATTGAAATGAATGAGTTTTATTTTCTAGTAAACAAAAAATTCTGAAATAGTCTGATAAGAAGTGCAAAACCTCATTGTCGTTTTTTTTTAGCATAAAGGGGAAATTTAATTTACACGCTAAGTGTAATTTCCGCAATTTGTTTGTCAAAAGTTTTATTTAGGGGTGTGCGAATATTCGAATTTACGAATTGTTCGAAACTCGATTCGAATTCTTCGATTCGATTCGTCTCGAATAATTCGTAAGTTCGAATATTCACATACCCCAAAATACTAGTTAAAAATAAGAGACTATGTTATTGCAACAGCTGTTTATGATGAAAACCTAAATATTTATTTAGGTTTTCTAAAGGTTTAGGTTTAGGTAAATATTTATTTGCATTGTCGAAATTATTGAATAAATTAATGTGTCAGTAGCTCAAAATAAAGCCAGATTTCAGAACGAGGAAGAAAAACAGTCATCGATCATAACAATAAAAAATCGATTATCATTTACCATTCAATAATTGTTAAAACTGAGAAACAGTAATTAAAGGCAGCGATTGACTTTTTTTTTTATTGTCGTTAAATTTTTTCAAAATTTGAGAGAAATATATTGCAGATAAATAAAAATAGGATAACTTTTGAAAAACTCAATTACACTTGACTAATAATCAGCGTATTGAATTTATTTGTTAATTTTTCTGACGATGTATTTTCATGATATCCGAAAAAATATTTTAAATTTTACATTTCATTAAAAGGTTGGTAATGAAACTTTCTTTTAAAAGTTGTTTCATTAAAATTTGCATTACTTCAGTAGTGAGCTATAAACAAAATATTGTGATTAAGTTAAATATTATGATAGAACGAAACTTCTTAAGCGAAATCGATCAGTTTAAGAGCAAAAAATAATTATTTGAATTATTCGAATGGTTCGGATAATTCGAATGCTATTTGCACACCCCTAGTTTGATTATACAACCCTGCATTACATAAGAATTTTTTAAATACAAAAAATATTGTTTTGTTTATGGGAAATTTACAGTCCACAGTACCTTTCGCGTGAAAAATAAAAAAAATCCTTAATTTTTAAAAAGCTACATTTTCCCTAAACAGAAACGAATTTTTAAATACCTTCAATCGAAGAAATCATGAGATTTTGAGATAAAAAGTCACGACTTTCGCATAAAAAGTTCTCATTAATTATTTACAGAGATTTTCGGTTCTACTTTTGTAATGAATTTGACAATCTTGTCTTGCGCTGCAAAAGAAGAAAAACGCAAAAATATATTTTGTAGCTGATAAGCGAACTTTTCCCTATCAAATCAACCTTCCGGACGAATTGACAGAGCCGCCTTTTTAATGACAGTTTGTGCTGTAAAGCACGCTTTTCAAAAATAAAATTCGGCAAAAACGGGCTTTTTGAAAATTAATTCAAATTTGACAATTTTTTTACTTAAATTTTGCATGTATTTTTTTAAATTTACAATTTTACTCATATTATCATTTATGCATATTTACGACAGCTTTTCCTGCAATCTATAATCAACAGCTGACATGACATATTTGCCACTAAACAATAAAAAAAAATCGATTTTATCAACCCATTGATTGATTGATAGTATCACCAAAAAGTACGTTACGCCATATCCTTTCGAGGTTTTTTACATCCCTCTTTCTCTCTCTTTCCCAACAACATCTGACATGCATAAATTACAATTGACAATTTAATGTTTCTCCGTGATTTATTATCAATTTTTCATATTCACCGAAAAGCCATGATTCTTGTTTGAATCAAACTTCGCGTATCGTGACACAGAGCCCGCACCCTCTCGTTCACCCTATATGCACTTTTTTTTTCTTTTTTTTTCGAGCCGTTTTTTCTCGTCGGGTGCACGTATCCGTAAAAAAAATGGCCAACAGCCGAAAACATCGTGCAGGTACTGCCAAATTTACCGTGGGCCGGTATGCGGAGTTTGGTCACAAAAGAGAGAGGAAGAGAGAGGAGGAGAGAAAGAGAGAGAGAGAGAGAGAGAGAGAGGCCAAAAAAAGTGAGAGCTCCGTATGCTCGTGAAACTATACGGCCAGCAAAGAGAGAAAGAGGGAGAGCTGTGAAGCGAACCCCCGTTTATACCCCCAGGGATCATATTTTACGTTTTAATCTCTCCATTGTTCCAGGTATAACGGAGTTTAGGAGGAAAAATAATGCCTACCACGAAACACGCGAACCCGTCGACCATAAAACACCCACGTCGCGCTGGAGAGAGTGAGAGAGAGAGAGAGGGCGCGGTGCGCGCCACACGAGAGAGGTTCACGCTCGTTGCTCGCGATACAGCGCAGAGAGTCCACTCTGAAACGGTGGAGTAGAGAGCCAACAGCAGCAACAGCAGCAGCAGCAGCAGCAGCAACGAAAGCGAGCTGGTCTCTGGGCACGACTTGCATTTTTATGCGTCCAAAAGCCAGATCATTGTACAGATTTTCTTGAAAACGAAAAATATGTCTTTTCGTGGCCGCAAACAAGTCTTATCCGTGTTCGTTGTGGCTGCGGGCACGGACCGTGGGCAACCCGTGAAGTCATCGCTGCATATCAACATGTTTCGGCCCCAAAGTTTTTTCCTTTTTGCCTCCACGCCTCGGATTTCCTCGAGTTTACGCGATAAAATCTCGACTCGCGACACGTTCTTAAGTATCGGTCACATTTGCATCTCTACCGATTACAACTCCAGCGGGGAACAACGCCAGGGGACACGAGTCTACCTGTACATCTCTACCAATTGCAACTTCACCGAATCTAAATGTAAGACTGTGTTATATTGATTACATATCTCAAAAACACAGATTCCCATTAAAAAAAAAATTTGACCTTGAAATGACCTTGAAGGTCATCTTCAAGGTCACGATCAAGGTCACTACTGCGCCTTGCTAAAAGTAATAACTTTGCTCGTTACGAAAGAATATCAACACCTTGTAGTTTGATTGACCTTAGAGTGACGTTCAATGTCAAATTGTACCTATGACCTAAGTACATATTTCGACGTAAAATGTTGTGTTCTATCGATTGCCCATGTCGAAAAATGGGGTTTTCGTTTTTAAAAAAAGATGACCTTGAAATAACCTTGAAAGTCATCGTCAAGGTCACGATCAAGGTCACCGCTAAATGCGCGTGGTTAAAATTAATAACTTTGCTCATTACGAAAGAATATCAACACCTTTTAGTTTAATTGACCTTAGAGTGACCTTCAAGGTCGAATTGCATCCATGACCTAAGTACATATTTAGACGTAAAATTTTGTGCTCTACCGATTGCTGATATCGAAAAATAGGGTTTCCGTTATAAAAAAAAGTTGACCTTGAAATAAACTTGAAGGTCATCGTCAAGGTCAAAATCACGGTCACCATTAAATTCCTCGTTAAGAGTTACTGTAACAATCTAACAATAATGACCTTGACCTTTTTGAAAGCCGTTCCGTGACTTTTGTGACAAACTGTATATTCCTTCCATCGGACCATCACTCTCACACGAAATACCCCCACTCCTCCCTTCTTCCCGCAGGCCCATGGTCCCCCCCCCGCTGCGGACCCTTCGCTGGCCCTTTGTGCTCCCTCCTTCCCTCACTTTTCCTGAGATCCCTGAGTTAGAACCCGCTCTGCCTCATCACTCTTGAAGTGTATCAAATAGCAAGCCTGTCCCTAGACAACTCTACCTGTTACAACTTAACCGACGAACATCTCTACCGGATAACAAGTCTACTCGGTACATCACTAACATTTGAGCTTTCACTAAACATAAACTCTACCGAATAACAAATCAGGTATGGTTCTCTAACAATGGCTAGACGACTGTACCAGTTGCAACTCTACTGATGAACTTCTCTATTCTACCGTTACATCCTTAACTCTTCTGACTCTAGAGAATATACAATACGACTTTTTTGAAAAACGAGATCCAGAAATAACTCCACCGTCCAGCAAATAATGTTCTAAACAACTTTACCGATAATAACTGACCATTTATAAGTCTGAATTATATTTAAAAAAATACAGCCCAAGCAATCGATCTTCTGAAACAACTCTACCGAATAACAAGTATAATTTCAGACAATTCTAACGATACATCTCTACAATTTGTAACTCTATCAATAAAAACTAATCACTTAGGACACGAGCCCCAGGAACAATTCTAAAGAATAACAGATATACTTTTAGACAATTCTTACGATACATCTCTACAGTTTGTAACTCTATCAACAAAGACTAATCACTTAGGACACGAGCCCCAGGAACAACTCTACCGAATAACAGATATTCTTTTACTAACGATACATCTCTACCGTTTGTAACTCTATCAACAAAAAATAATCATTTAGGAAACGAGCCCCAGAAACAACTCTACCGAATAACAGATATGCTTTTAGATAGTCCTGGCGATACATCTCTACCGTTTGTAACTCTATCAACAAAAACTAATCACTTAGGAAACGAGCTCCAGAAACAACTCTACCAAATAATAATCCTAATAAGAGACATCTCTACCGAATAACGAGTCTCCAGATAGAGTTTGGCCGTAAAGAAGATCACGATGAGTTTTATCTTTTGCCGTAGAGATCTAAGATTATACCGTTCGCGAATAGTGCAAGTAGTTTTTCACTAAGTCACGTGATACCTTCATTTTCTACATATTTCCAAGAAAATCAACCGATTGTATCTCTTTGACATTGGGTATTTCTTGGTTCTGTTCGTGGACCTTGCGGTTGATTGAAGAGACGGACTCGGACACTCAGGATGTCCTAATAGCATAGACTTTTGGTTGGTGGGTCAGGGTCACGAACAGGGCCCATGTGTATAATCATACAACCGAGGGGCGGGTATTAACAGGCTCCTAATTACGAAATTCATTTTCGTTGGCAGGCGCGGCGAGCGAGGCCTGTATTTAACTGGCGCCTGTAAAAGCACACTTGCATCGGCCATCGGAGAAGACGTTCGTTGGGCCCGTTTTTAACAGAAGTCCCAAGTCTCGGGAGACTTTCCAAGGTTCGGTGATGCCTGTCATTGGACAGGCTATTGGGCCAAGTAACATTATAAATATATCGGGCGTTCCAAGCAAAATTGACCCGGGTGTCTGACCCTCGTACTCGTTAATTTTAAAATGGTTCTCGGGAATTGTTATTTCGGACCCAAAAAATTATTCTCTAATTTTTACGGACTTCTACCTCGTCCACTTTGCTGTTCAGCTGATAAAATCCATTTCATGGCAATTCAGCCGAATTCTAGGTCTACACGCGTCCATTGAGAATGACCTTGGCGAAAATGTTCCAAATAGGGTTCTAAAAGTTTTGCATTTGCTACAAAACCAATCACGATCTTCCAGCTAACAATGTGCATGCAGAACCATCTAAAAAAAGTTATTGGGACATCTTTTTATTGGATTTTTTTTTAGAAGATCCTCTCTACCTTGACCAGATTTTTTTTGGCTTGGTTCTATCGGAGTACAAAGTTCACAAGTCAATGTGAAATCGCTAGTTGATCATGGATAAGATAAAAAATGTGAATTTCTACGAAAACATGGTGAAGTGATTAAAAAAAACACTATTCTGGAACTGCTGTCGCTCGCGAAACGCGCACGAGAAGCTAGTCCCGTAAATTCTACTGGAAAAAGTAAGTAAGCACGGAAAAAACGACTTTGTTGGTCCAACCAAACATTTAGTGCTCTGAGCGCCAGAAGAGGAATTGGTTGGATTAACTAGATAGTTGATTGGATCAACTAGTTGTTTAGTTGACTTAGTTGTGGTAACCAATAATCTAGTTGATCCAACCAACTATCTATAGTTGAACCAACCAATTGCTCAGGTGGCGCTCAGAGCAATGTGTGTTTGCGGGTAAAAAACGAGTTGGCTGTGCTAACTAACTGATTTGTAAGATATGCTCTTAGTAATAAGTTGGTTGGGGCAACCATTTTCGCGGTTACTTTTTATCGGTTGGGTGTTTGGCAACCAATAAAATAGTTGTGGTAACGACGTAAATGGTTGCCCCAAACAACTAACTACTGAGACAGACAACTGACTACATATCTTACAAAGCCACAGCTAACTCGTTTTTTCGTGTGGTTGGACTAACTAAGTCGTTTTTTCCGTGAGTATAATTGTATTTCCTCCAGAAATTACGATGGATCTTCGATTGTTAAGGGATGAAATTTCCTCTCAAAACTGAGGAAGTTGGGAAATATCGTGAGATTTCATTTGGAATGTCCCATATTTAGGTAAATAACTGCAACAAAGAACGTAATACATCCTTTCTCTATCCATCGTTCATATCTAATTCCCCGTGCTGGCGGGACCCCATTC
>OX333077.1:18490271-18541528 GCA_946863875.1 Alloplasta piceator | reverse complement strand
GAGAGTGAGTTATACGTACGAGAGAAAGAGAGCTTGAACAGGCGCAACGTCACTGTCATCGTCACTGTCAACGGTATCGGGTAAAGCTCCGGCTTGTTTGCCAGCCACTTGAAACTGTCCGGCTGTCCACGTTGCCAACCCAACAACCATATACCAACAAGCGTTTTGTATGTCTGCGTGTTTACTCCATCCGTGCGACAAGAAGAGCCACTCTACTCACAGTTTATGTATATACTGTATAAGTCACATAATGGAACATATAACCATTCTGCAAGGACCTGATGCGGTTATTCCAGTGTGTGAGAGAGAAAGAGAGTTGCGAAATTCTCCAGACGTCATCCAGTTTGTTTTGCTCCTTCACATTTTGCAGCTCTACCGAAAATACATTCTCAACGAGACTTATTTTTTTTTGTTAGCATTCGGTAGAGATGTTGTTCGGTAGATTTGTTAAATGATAGGGAGGTAACTGCATTTTTGGAGTTTTTATTCTTGGAGATGGAGTTCTTGAAGGTAGAGATAAAAATTTGGCGAACTGAATTGTTTGCTCGCACAACTCTGCCAGAAATATGTCATCAACGAGAGCTATTTCCGGAGGTTTGTTCTGTGAGGGAGATTTTCTTTTTTTGCATTTAGTGGGAGTATCATTTGGTAGAGTTATGAAATGGTGGAGATGTAACGGCGAGCCTATATTTTGGGAAATTTTCTTGGCCGGAGAGTTTTTGTCGGTAGTGATGGAAATTTGCCGAATTGAAGAGTTCATTGTGCTTAAATTTTCGACTGTGACAGGAATACATCGTCAACGAGAGTCATTTCCGAGGCTTGTTCTGTGGGAGAGATGTTTTTTTCATCTAGTTGTGTTATTCGGTAGAGATGTGAAACGATAGAGGTGAATCGGTAGCACAGCGTTCGGTAGATGTGTTCGACGAAAGAGTTTTTACCGGTAGAGATGGAAATTTGCTGAATCAAAGAGTTTGTTGTGCTCACAGCTCTACCAAAAATACATTCTCAACGAAACTCATTTTTGGAGTCTTGCTATAATATGAGGGAGATGTTTATGTCGAGCATTTGATAGAAATATTGATTAGGCAAGTTTTTAAATGAGGTCTAGATGTAACGGCGAGGCTACATTTTGATAGATTTATTTGACAGGAGAGTTTTCATCGGTAGAGATGTTAATTTATCGAATGGAAGAGCTATAGATGTACAATGTTGTGGACTTGTAAATCGGGAAACGATGTCAGGTCGTCAAAGTTTCTGGGGAGTTATCTTCTGTGAGAGTTTTCAGTGAAAATTTGATTCAGCAGAATTATTATTCGGTAGAGATTAATTACGGTAAGTTTCTCATTTATTATAATTAAAAATACATTGAAAGTTGAGTTGCCTAAACTGCAGATGGAAACTGATTAAGCTAAAAGATAAAAGTGACATGTTCATTTATTTTAAGTACAATGTTGCGATAAAAAAAAAGTATTTATAATATTTATAATAAGTGTCATGCTGATTATTTAGAGTAAAAGATTGTGATTATCATATGAATGAACCATGATATGGATAATTCATGGATAATACACAAGACTGATAACCAATAAAAACGTGTTCTTTCTTATAAATATTGGGGTAAGTTGTAACCCTTTACAACTTACAACCCTTTACAACTTACAGTTACGACTTGCCCCAAACATGGGGTAAGTTGTAACAACTCTCAATTTTTCAAAAAGTGTCTGATGATAAAATATGAGTAAAGATTTTAAATTATTTTTTAATTGGAATTAGTGTTCAAAAATATACTTAAAAAAGCCTCTTATTCACAATCATAAAAGTATACATATTTTAGACGATGCCTTTTTCCAAAAACTGTTAAAACAAGCTCCACACTAGCCTGCAGCAAAAATATTTTGCAAAAATCAAAGTATTATTTACTACATTTTAGAACAAATTCTTATTCCATAATTCGTTTCATCCACTAATGAATCAAAATTTGTAAATGGCGAAAATAAAAATAAAACTAAATGGTACGTCAAAAGGACTTGAGTAGCCATATAAATAACACTTCATCTTCAAGTCCCAGATTCACGTAAACATTCCCATTTAATCGATAATCGATTTCGACTCGCCCCAAAGATTTTCCCATGATTCTTAACCACAGTAGACTTAATTCAAAACGATCTATCAACGTATCTCGTAACTTTCCCAAGTACGAATTAACAATTTCCTCGACAGAACGAGCCATTATGTACCATGCCTAATTATCGGATAATTTGCCTCGTTGAAAATTCAAAGAATACAAAAAAATCGTGTATCACTGAGAATTATCGCGCAGGAAATTATCCGAATCATTATGGATTCTCCTGATGATACATCGAAGTTGGTAATCGAGATGGTTATAATTCTTATGCGTTGACTTTATACCAGCGGAACGTCCATTACACGAGGATAATCAATCTACAGACTCTGGTTTCGTCATAATCATGACAGCCTTTGTAATTCCTCAAAGGTTCATTCAGCTCCAACTAGAAGTTCGTCTCGTCGTCATGAAACATTCTTCACGTACAGTGCTCGCCATTAAGGCGAGGCTAAATACCGACATTATTCCTGAAGCCCTACATTATCGACTCAAAATCGCTGTCCAAACTTTTTCCAATACCAGTGGATGAAAATCAATTAAATTTATGAATTAATGATGAATTAATTGCAAAATGCAAATGCGAGACATAAATCAACGTTTTCGTTAATTGCCACTGACTTGTCAGACAGTTTGGATAGAAGTCTGATAAAAGTAATGTTTATTTCATAGGAATTCCACATGGGGCTGCCCTCTTTCGGATTTCTGTGAACTTAATTTCGCCATTTTTTTTCGATAAGATACGAAATTTATCAACATTTATCTCGTGATTTGGATTCCAAACTTACGTCGCGGTTTTGTCATAAAATAATATCAAAGACGCATCGATATTCGTACTTTGGTGTTGGTTACGAAGCCCCACTCTTGGTTTTAGCCGAAATGCCATAAAAACATTATAATTTAATATTTTCAATTACAGATTTTTTATGATAATCGAATCTGTAATTTTTCTTGCGTTTTCCGAAAAAAATTTAGTGGGACTCCATTTGTGCCATAATTCTGATGATACTGCCAAAATTTTATTGATTTTCATCCATTCGTGCCAGAGCAAGTTTGGAATCCATTTTCGAGGTGCTAATGTCGGTATTTAGCCTCCCCTTAATGCCTGCAAATCTTTGAAAGATTCTTTCCAAGATTCTAAGATTCTTTCCAAGATTCTTGGAATCTTGGGAACATTCTTAGAATCTTGAAAAGATTCTTATCAAGATTCTTTCAAAGATTAGCAGGCATTAATGGCCAGCACTGTAGATCAATTACTATGTAATTATTAATCGTCAGTCGCGCGTAGGAAACGCCGGTCGGATGTGTTATCGCGACTGAAAAATAGTTGGGAAAAGCTAAAAGTTGTTGTACGGGCTAGTCATCATCATCATCATCATCATCATCATCATCATCATCATCAACATTATCATTATCATCATCATCATCGTCGTCGTCGCTGTATTCGTCGTCGTCGTTCCAGAATAGTCCGAACTGGCGCAACAGAGGCGGTAATTGGCAGCGCCACATTGCGAATTATCATCCCGGTAATGATACGTTCCCGCGGGCAGCCGGATTATTATTCCATGATAATCTTGGGCCGTTAGCGCGACCGTAATTAGGCCTAACCGAGTAAGCGAGTAAGAGAGAGAGAGAGAGAGAGAGAGAGAGAGAGAGAGAGAGAGAGAGAGAGAGAGAGAGAGAGAGGTAAGAGAGGAGGAAGGAGAGGTGTGTGTGAGGTTTCGTGAACGGATAAAACGAGCCTGGTGAGAGTGAGGTGCGCTCACGTGACGAGTAAACGATTCGTATGGCGTGAGTCTGATAAGAGGACTCGAGCCTCATCGTACTCGGAGCAGAACACCAGACCCTCGTGAAACGTCCTTACGGATTTTTTTTTTATGGGAGTGTGCGAGTGTTTCAGCCATTGGGGTAACTCGCGACTTGCCAGAAGAGGCGGATAATTAATTATCAGACTCCAAAGTGTATCCCCACTGCTGGACTGGATGAGGCATTAATCTTGGCTAAAAAATATCACAGTCTCGTTGATCAGCGAAAGGTCCAAGACAAACGACCGAATGATGAGTAGGAAAGTGATCATTTACCCCGAAGAATCAGCGAGTCTTTCAACGTTTACGTCTCTACCGGTTGCAACACTACAGGTTGATGATTCGACCGAAATCTGAGCTTAAAGAGGACAATAGGAGAAAAAGAGTCAAGGAGAATCTGGATCAAAGAGTTTTTGTACAGAATGTGGTAGAAGATTTATAATGAGGACTGTAGATCAGAATAAGGCAATTGAGGACACCAGAGTCTGATTATTCATTAATTTTTTAGGACGATAATTAATTATCAGACTCGGATGTGTTTTCAGGCTGTTGGACTGAATGAGGCATTAATCTTGGCTGAAAAATATCGCAGTCTCGTTGATCAGCGAAAGGTCCAAGACAAACGACCGAATGATGAGTAGGAAAGTGATCTTTCACCCCGAAGATTCAAAGAGTCTTTGCACGTTTACGTCTCTACCGGTTGCAACATTACCAGCGAACGATTCTATACCGATATGCGAGGTTCGGAAAAAGTGAGGTTCAAGAGTTTTTTTTACTCGACGTGGTGAAGAATTTATAACGATGACCGCAGAGAAAAATAACTTGATTTAGAACACCAGATTCGCATTATTAATTAATTATCAGACACGGATCTGTAAAGAGGCATTAATCATGAGGAAAAACAAGTTAATCGTTGATCAGTGAAAGGTCCAAGACAAACGAAAACTTTCACCTCGAAAATTCAACGAATCATTATATATTTACGTCTCTACCGGATGCAACACTACTGGCAAACCGTTTTGAAAAATGTTGGATCAAAAAGGAGTCAACGTGATTCTCGATTAAAGAATTCTTCTGCTCAATGTAATGCAGAGTTTAAAACATTGACGGTACTGAAAAATAACTCAATCTACGAAGATTTTAGGATTCTTGCTCAGTTTTCGTTGAGTTGAATTTTTCAAACAAAACGATGCAGAGCTTATTGTGCTTCTCGATAGATACTCTAAGGCCCGAATTTTAAGATCTTATATGATCTATCTTAAGATCGATTTTACGATTAAACTCAAGATCGAACTTTCCATCGGATTCGAGTTGGAACTTAAGATCGAAGTTAAGTTGAATCTTATGATGAATCCGAAGTTCGAACTCAAGTGTCATTATAAGTTCTGCTTAAGTTCAAACTTTAGAGCGAACTTCAGATCGATCTTAAGTTCGAACTTAAATTTGATTTGAAGTTTGATCTCAAGATCCATCTTGAGCTTGAATTAAAGTTCGATCAAATTTCTTTCATCGCCTCCCTCGGCCGTGTTTTTCGGCATTAGTTGTCAAAATAATTAAGTTTGATCGAACTCAAGTTCAAGCTCAAGATAGATCTTAAGATCAAACTTCAAACCAATTTCAAGTTCGAACTTAAGATTGATCTAAAGTTCGCACCAAAGTTTGAACTTGAGGAAGAACTTATAACGACACTTAAATTCAAATTTAACATTCATCTTAATTTTGAAGTTAAGTTCGATCTTAAGTTCCAATTTGAGTTCAATAAAAAGTTCGGTCTTAAGTTTGATCTATAAGATCGATCCTAAGATGGATCCTAAGATCTTGAAATTCGGGCCTAGGAATTCACTAGAAAAATTTATGATAATATTGACACCTTATGAAAAAAACAGACCTAGAAGGTTAATTGAAATTGTCTTTTGAATGACAATCTGAGTGAAGCAAATGACTCGGTGAATACGTTAAATATATCTCTCTAATTGATTTTCTTTAAAAAAAACGATGAGATTGATGAAGAATAATGGACCAAAAAAGCAGGTCTGACAAATGACAAATTTAGGTATGCTTTGCTGACAAATTTTCAACTCTTGAACAACAACAAGAAAATGGATTGCCAATGAATGAAGATCTGTCAAAAATATATCTCATTGAAGCTTCCCATGCCCTTTTTTTTTAGTAATGAAGGCGTTTATCCAGTGCATGTAACGTTACAACATAACCTCACCCTCGTCATATTTCTGCCAGTTTGACTGGAAGCCAGAAAGATGAAAAGAGAGAAAAAGAGAGAGAGAGATACATTGTTAATACTGGCTCATACAGGCCGACTCTTTGATGAGAAGAGACGAGGCATGCCAGAGCCGGGTTACACCCCATTGGGAATCCCGAGAAACACGTCTCATCGTATGTGTCGAGGCGTAAAAGAGCGGTGAGGCATTGCGATAAACCCTCTTTATGTGTATGACGACACCGCGGGCAATGCATCAGCAATAGGCGAGCTGTTAATTTGTATTTGTTTGTTCTCTCCTCTTTCCGCCTGTCTCGTTCTTTTCCTATCAAAGCATCGGCTGTACGACAGAGTTCAAAGACACGAGATTAAAGGCAACTTCGATGGGCACATGCCCATCAAGTTGGGGCAACGGAAACAAATTCACGGCTGAAAGAACCTTTCCACTGTCAGAGCGCCATTTTCGACGATGTAAACAAAACGAGCAAAGGATGTATAAGTTTATGCAGATTTATTGCATTCAAGGCGTGATGAATAACATTGCATGACTGCAAATTCTGTTTCAACCCGTAGTAAAAAACTCCATTCGTCGCCATTGAAAAATCTCCATTCATTCCCCATTGCCAAAATAACCAACGGAGATGAATGCCGAATTGCCTTGGGGGATTTTCGCCATTGAATTCCCCATTTGAAATCGAATGAGGATTTTCCAATGAGGATTGACTTCCCCATTTGAAACAGAATGGGGATTATCCTATGGGGATTCAATGAAGAAAATCCCCATAGGCAATTTGGCATTCATCTCCATTGGTTTTTGTAGGCAATGGGGAATGAATGGCGATAATCAATTGAGATTCTTTCATATAGTAAAAAACTCCATTCGTCACCATTGAAAAATCGCCATTCACTCCCTATTGCCAAAATAACCAATGGAGATGAACGCCGAATTGCCCAAGGACATTTTCGCCATTGAATTCTTCATTTGAAATCGAATAGGGATTTTCCAATGAGGATTGACTTCCCCATTTCAAACGGAATAGGGATTATCCCATGGGCATCAGTCGGCAAGAACTCCTTGCATGGATTTTTTTTAAGGAAGGAAACCGAAATTAACTCTTGAATAGATCCGAATTGTTGCAAGTTTTTCTCTTCGGTTTCAACGGAATAAAAAACAAAACCCAGCGGAAACATTTGGTTCAGATCGCGAGAGAATTTCGTATGCAGCAAAAGAATTTTTTCCCACAAAAGGATAAATTCCTTCGAGGGTTTGTATATCAATCGTCGTTGTAAAATTTGCGCGCTTGTACGAAGCGCGTGTTTCGGCGTTGTGTAATCGAAGTCCGCGATTAATTCTGGTCACGTACATCATCGAGACAGATTGCTGGATTCGATACGAAAATTTTTAAATTGCCAGTTGCACCGCTCGACACTCTCGTCGTTTATTATTTCACTCCGGTTAACCGGCCCAAAATTGGCCGTTCCATGGGACGAGGAAAAATTCGGTTTATGGTCGGCACACACGTGATTATAATGCGCCGTATACGTATGGTCATACTTATGCGGTAACGAGTTTGATGACGTTGCCCCAGAGTCGTTCGAATTTAGTGGCGATAATAAGAGAGGCCCAAGTGTCCTCCCGTGTACAAAATATATTATCGGCGCTCTTTGAAGTTACGTTTCGGGCATCCAATAAACATGGGCCTTACGGTTCAAGAGGCCACACATTCGAGTCCCTAATTTGGTAAAGTTTTTCACTTCAAGACTCCATACGACGTTGTCTCTTTCCTTGTCTCTCACTCTTCACGGTCCTTGTCCGAATGGTTTTAACTTTTTTTTTTTTTCAAGTTGGTCTCTCATAGACGCTCGTCGCGTTCTCTTCGGTTAAAGGCCATATGGAAAACATTGAACGACGAACGTGTGTTCGAGACGGACAGAAACGGACAGAAAAGCGACGCGAGACGCGTCTCGTCGGCGCGTCGCTTTTCTTCGCATTATAATTATAGCTATTCGAGCGCGGCAAGTGTTCGCCGATGGAGGACGACCGTGTGCCCACGTTGGTCGACACCCAATGCACATTTGTCTTCGTGAAGACTGGCGGTTTCCTCATGGTATATCGAGTCACGTACATGTCACAACTTTCGTCTCTACCGGCTGCAACTCTAACGTCGAAGAAGGAAAATAAATAGGCATGCTGGTCCCCCCACGAAAATGAAGTATACGGCGATTTATGCTGGAAAATAATATATCTCAAATATATTGAATACATTTTGTTTCAAAAAGTAGATATTTCCAAATGTATATACAAAATTATGGCTTGTTTTTCAGTAGAGTTGTTCCCGGTGGCATGTTTTCCGGTAGAGATGTTTTTTTAATTTTGAGAAATATTATTGTCGAGTTAAAAGATAGAGATTTATCAGTCGATTTGTATTTTCGGGTATTCGCAGAGGCTTGTTTTCTGGTAGAGATGTTTTTTTAAATATACTTGGTGGAAGTTTTCCATTATTGTCGAGTTACAAAATAGTAGAGAAAAAAAACTATTACCAGTTGATTTATACTTTGTAGAGTTGTTTGCGGAGGCGTTTTCTGGTAGAGATGTTTTTTAAAATAGTTGGTTGAAAAGTTATTGTCGAGGAATCAACTAGTAGAGATTTATCAGTCGATTTGTATTTTGGTAAAGTTGTTTGCGGAGGCTTGTTTTCTGGTAGAGATGTTTTTTTTCAAATAGTTGGTGGAAAAATTATTGTCGAGTAATAAGATGATTGACATTTTTTTCTAAATGTAGTTGGTGGAAATATGTATTATTGTCGAGTTACAAAGTAGTAGAGAAAAAAAAACTATTATCAGTCGATTTATACTTTGTAGAGTTGTTTGCGGAGGCGTTTTCTGATAGAGATGTTTTAAAAAATAGTTGGTTGAAAAGTTATTGTCGAGTAATCAATTTTGGCAGAGTTGTTCGCCGAAGCTTGTTTTCGGGTAGAGATGTTTTTTTCAATAGCAGGTGGAATAATTATTGTCGAGCAATATAAAATAGTAGATAGATAGTTGTTCGGAAAGGTTTGTTTTCTGGTAAAGCTGTTTTTTCCAATAATTGGTAGAAATATTTTTATCAAGTTAAAAAATGGTTGAGATTTATCAGTTAATTTGTATTTTGGTAGAGTTTGTGGCGGAGGCTTGTTTTCTGACAGAGATGTTTTCCAAATATTTAGTAGAAATATTATTGTCGAGTTAAAAAATGGTAGAGATTTTTCAGTCGAATTGTACTTTGGAAGAGTTGTTTGCGGAGGATTGTTTTCTTGTAGAGATGTTTTTGAAAAATAGTTGCTGGAAAAATTATTGTCGAGCAATAAAATAGTTGATAGATAGTTTTTCGTAGGGGTTTGTTTTCTGGTAGAGAAGTTTTTTTGAACAATTAGTAGAAATATTTTTGTCTAGTTAAAAAATGATTGAGATTTATCAGTTGATTTGTACATATTTTGGTAGTGTTGTTTTCCGATGCTTGTTTTCTGATTGTTATTTTCAATTGTTTTCAGAGATGTTATTTTCAAATAGTTGGTGGAAAAATTCTTGTCGAGTAATAAGATAATAGACATTTATCAGTCGATTTGTATTTCGGTAGAGTTGTTTGCCGAGGCTTGTTTTCTGGTAGAGATGTTTTTTTTAAATAGTTGCTGGAAAAATTATTGTCGAGCAATAAAATAGTTGATAGATAGTTTTTCGTAGGGGTTTGTTTTCTGGTAGAGAAGTTTTTTTGAACAATTAGTAGAAATATTTTTGTCAAGTTATGAAATGGTAGAGATTTATCAGTCGATTTGTATTTTGGTAGAGTTGTTGGCGGAGGCGTATTTTCTGGTAGAGATGTTTTTTTTAAATATCTAGTGGGGAATTATATAAAATTGTAGAGATTTATCGGTCAATTTGTATTTTGGTACAGTTGTTCGCCGGTGAAGTTGCATCTGGTAGAGATGTAATTGTAGCCACGTACATATCCTTCATCCTTTGTCCCAAATCGAGTATGCGACGAAGACAAAACAAATGTGAGAAAGAGCCTGGGCCTGCAGCTATAGCACGTAGCAATCGGATGTCGTTTGCACTGAGTCAACGAGAGACGTGCGATTCTTATCTACGCCCTTTTCTCTCCGAACCTCGTCGCGTTTATTTCACCGGGACCATTATTTAGCGAAAAGTTTCGCGTCTTATTCCACGAGTGCAACGTTGCACCGACTTACACCCGCCAATATATGGCTGGCAATTTGGATACCAAAATGGCGTCTTGGAGATGCTAATGGCTGACCAATTCGGCGCGACGGATCGTGACGTGGATAATTCTTAAAATTGCTTTCACAATGTTTCAAAACGTCCATCAATTGTCTCACAAAGATTTACGACGTCTCTCAACGTTCTCTGTAAATTTTACGACTAAGGATTTGGTATTTATGATTTGAAAACAATTTGCAGCAAATTACACAGGCCCACAAAAAAAAAGTTGTGTGTGCTCGGTGTCCCGCTATATTTTTCCTGCGTATTTTTTCCCACTGAACACGAATCTGAAGTCAGAATTAGGGGTCGATGATCAAATTCTCGAAAAAATCCATAAAAACTGATAAAAATCATGATCCAGTCATCTTTTCTGTACGATATTATTATCATCATGCGGTTTCTGTTTGTTTCTCTCTGTAATACCCAACAGTACTTAAGAAATATGTTAAAGATGTTGAGTCCCAAATTGAAAATGATGATAAAATATTGAAAATTTGATATGTCATTATGTACAACATTTGAAAGGTTGTGTACAAATTTTACGACGATTAGGAAGCTGGTTACTGAGAAATTTGAATTAAAAAATTACACGTAGCCTTATGGAAACTGAAGTAAATTTGCGATTATTATTATTATTTTTTTTTATAAAAAATAATGCCAAAAATACAAAAAAAATTGCACTCGAGGAAAAACATATAAGAAGCATTGTGTCATTTTTTCAAGACATTTAGGAAGCTCGTGTTCCAGTAAATAAATAATAAAAACACAGTATGTGGTTTTCACAGCAAGAAACAAGAAAATAGCGGCACCGTCGCATAGACTGAAAGTAGCGGGAAATTCAAATACTCATTTTCGTTCACGGACGACGTCGTTTCATGCACGATAAAGAGGTTTCGAGGTTATGTTTGCTGTCAGTTTGACATTCAATCGCGACCGTTGCGACTGCTCTCGATCGTACAGTTCTCAGGCGTTCCAACTTACCAATGCACGCAACGTTGCCAAATGTAAAGCTAATACAGCGACTACTTTAAATATCAATATTGTTTAAAAATATTGTTTTTTTTTTGCAGTTCAAAGTAATTTCATGTTATATTTCTATAGTTGCGATATAAAATAATCAACATTTTTTTGAGAATGAACGGTTTCCACTATCGAGATTTTAGCGTTGTCAAGTTTGGACAAAACATCCAAAAGTTAATACTCGCTTGTAAAAACATTGTGAAAACTTGATATAATACGTGAATAAGAATTTGCCCGTAGTAAAAAACTCCATTGAATCGCCAATGGCAACCAATGGTCCTCATACGACTCCATTGGACAATGAATGGGGACCCATTGAGATTTACGCATTTTTCAATGGCGTATAGGAACGACCATTTATCAGTGAATGGATATCCATTGAAAAGTCACCATTGCCCAAAGGCGTCCATTGGACAGCAAATGCGGATGACCCGAATGATCACCATTACTCAATGATGCCCATTGGAAAGCAAATGCTGATGGACCGAGCCATCAGCTTTGCCTAATGGTGTCCATTGGAAGGCAAATGCTGATGAACGAAATGATCAGCTTTACCCAATGATGTCCATTGGGAAGTAAATGCGGATGAACTGAATGATCAGCATTACCCAAAGATGTCCATTGGAAACCGCGTCGCGTTAGATCCGAGACTTGGCGCGAGATGTCGCAGGACGGCAACCCGGAGGAGGAGTTCTTGCCGACTGATGCCCATGGGATAATCCCTATTCCGTTTGAAATGGGGAAGTCAAATCCCTATTCGATTTCAAATGGGGAATTCAATGGCGAAAACGTCCTTGGGCAATTCGGCATTCATCTCCATTGGTTATTTTGGTAATGGGGAATGAATGGCGATTTTTCAATAGTGACGAATGGAGTTTTTTACTATATGAAAGAATCTCAATTGATTATCGCCATTCATTCCCCATTGCCTACAAAAACCAATGGAGATGAATGCTGAATTGCCTATGGGGATTTTCTTCATTGAATCCCCATAGGATAATCTCCATTCCGTTTCAAATGGGGAAGTCAATCCTCATTGGAAAATCCTCATTCGATTTCAAATGGGGAATTCAATGGCGAAAATCCCCTTAGGCAATTCGGCATTCATCTCCGTTGGTTATTTTGGCAATGGGGAATGAATGGGGATTTTTCAATGGCGACAAATGGAGTTTTTTACTACGGGTGCGATCATTAATATGCACAAGTGCGATACTTCTTTTCACATCGACGGTGCTACGATACGAATTGAAGTATTAATCAATCCCAATAAAATTCAGTAAAATGAAAAACTTTTGGACGGAACGGTACGGACTCAACATCCTTAATTCACATCCTTTGTGTCTCATCTAGAAAAAATTACTAGATCATGATTTTGATCAGTTTTTATGGATTTTCTCGAGAATTTGCTCATCGACCCCTAAATCTGATTACAGATTTGTGTTCAGCGGGCAAAATTACAAGAGGAAAAAATGGTCTGACCCCCAGCACACACAACTTTTTTTTGGCTGGCCTTTGTTAATTAGCAATTAGCAAACGGCAAGGTTATAATTTTTTGCCGAAATAAAATCATTCCGGTCCTTCAGGAACTCGATGCAATGTTTGAGGGGAAAAAAATGTAATGTAATTTTAGTTCCTGCGAGCGTGTATCTACTTAAGCATTTTGGAATGAAGCTTATATAATATATTCAATGGTTATTTCCTCGTGTTGTCAAGCATATCCTTTCACGACTCTATAAGCTGACAATTCCAGAGTGGTTTTACCCCTGACAATCGCGCCCAGACCAGAAACGCAATTTCTATTGTACACTCCTGGGGTATAATAAACGCGGGAATGACGATGACGCTCAGCGAGCCCTTTCAATGGTTAGGATAATTGACATTAGCATGAAAACTGAGCCCCTCTCGATCGAGTCTGCGACTGACGGATACTTTGTTTCCTCAGAGAGAAAAAGCTCTGTGATCGTTGGAAATGTTACATCGGAGCCCTTAATTTCGATGTCATCGTTAATTTTATAAGTGGAGAAAAAAAGTAAAATTTGATCTTTTAATTTTGATTACAAAACTTCCCAAAGCGTTTCTCCAATATGAAAACCAAAATTAAGAATATAATGTAATTTGTCACTAAATTATTAATTACAAATTATATCATAATTGACATTTATTATTTTAATATTCTATTAATAGTATAATGTAGTATATTATAATATAACATAATATAATATATAATAATATGAATTCTCACTTTAAGCTATTCTCTTAAAATTCAGGAAAAAATGAAGCTCGACAGCTGATAAATTAAGGCGGTATTCTGGTCTAGAGACATACCTTTGTAGCGTTTTGTCGAGCGCCATAAAAAAAAATATAGATGTATATTTTTACCATCCTTTTTTTTACAACATATTTATTAAAATTTTGACAATAAGCAAACAAATTTTCAAGAAAAAAAAGAAGATTAAATAAGTTATAAGTTGGTTAAGTTGAGGCTAAAAAAGGGGTTGCGGGCTGACAAGATTGCAATCCTTGTAGTCATCTGATACAAAATTAAAAAAAAAGAGTCTTAATTAGTACCCAAGAATGTCACTATAGCTCCTACCTCAGAGAAGACAGAGAAATTTTTTTTCAGAAAATGGCTGCTGTCTGAATAAAAAAGGCGTTTTTTGACTCTTTTCATTCATAGTTTTTAATCTTTTTTCAATAGTAAAAATAATAATTTTGATGCAAAAGTGGTAGGGGGGATAGAGTTATACATTGGAGATTGGTAAAAAATTTGAAGTAAATCGGTTGAATAGAACTTGAGATATCATGTCAGTCGTGTTGAGAAAACCGTCTATAGTCTGATTTCCTCCGACGTGACGTTGTAGTTGCTGCGTCACTAAAATAGCTATAACTCCGTAAGTTAGTGAAATCTAAAAATTTTCTTACGAGGATATATTCCTAAAGGTAAAAAATTTGGGAATATGCAAAAAAAATTGATTTTTTCAAAATGCTAGACCAGTATACCCCCTTAAAGTTATGCTCCACGTGACGAGCGTAGTTTCTGCGTCACTAAAATAGCTATAACTCCCTAAATAACTGGAATTGAAAAATTTTCGTTCGAGGATATATTCTTAAAGGTCTCAATTTTGAGAATATGCTAAAAAATTATTTTTTCAAAATGCTAGATCAAAATCCTCCCTTGAAGTTACGCTCCGATGTGACGGGCGTAGTTGCTGCGTCACTAAAATAGCTATAACTCCCTAAGTTACTGGAATTTAGAAATTTCTTTTCGAGGATATATTTTTAAAGGTCTAAGCTTTGAGAATATGCAAAAAAATAATTTTTTCAAAATGCTAGACCAGTATGCCCCCTTCAAGTTATGCTCCACGTAACGAGCGTAGTTTCTGCGTCACTAAAATAGCTATAACTCCCTAAATTACTGGAATTGAAAAATATTCGTTCGAGGATATATTCTTAAAGGTCTAAACTTTGAGAATATGCAAACAAATTTTTTCTTCAAAATGCTAGACCAGTATACCCCCTTAAAATTATACTCCACGTGACGAGCGTAGTTTCTGGGTCACTAAAATAGCTATAACTCCCTAAATCACTGGAATTTAAAAATTTCTTTTCGAGGATATATTCTTAAAGGTCTAAACTTTGAGAATATGCAAAAAAATGATTTTTTCAAAATGCTAGACCAAAATACTCCCTTGAAGTTACGCTCCGATGTGACGGGCGTAGTTGCTACGTCACTAAAATAGCTATAACTCCCTAAAGTACTGAAATCAAAAAATTTCCTTTCGAGGATATATTTTTAAAGGTCGGAACTTTAATAATATGCGAAAAAAATTGATTTTTGGGAAGTTCCAAGCCAGAATGCTCCCTCAAAGAGATCCAAGTGTGAAAGACATTCTCGCACACTCGCCCGTAAACAAACATCCAGATATATATATTTTTTTTCCCGAATACGATTTGTAATTTCACAACGTTTTGGCACATTTTAAATCCTAACCGACGACAAATCTGGATTTTTAAATTTTTTTTTTCACAAAAACAAAGCTTCCTCCACGAATTGAGGAAAGAAACGAGGAAGCAACGTGCAAATTTTATTTGCAGGCTACACATGCTCCCCCCTACCATGCTGTTGGGTTTTATTGTTCCGCAACATCCGGTTTCACTCGCATACCTGTCATTAACCGGGATACGGGAAAGGGAGGTGAAGAGGGATTTGTAGATCTTCGTATTCGATAAGATTCACTCGTGTTAATCTCGCGCCCGCGTGGCTTCGCCCAATGAAAGCTCCCGTCACGATTCAGGGGTGCGTGAACGATCGCGTGAAAAGGGTCCCGAAACGCAATGACGTGCCGGAGGAGCTCTCGCGTATACTGAAAGTGGAAGAAAAAAAAATAAAAAAATAAAAAAAAATTACAAAACACGGTCCCTTCATAATGCGAACGGTTCGTTGATCGCCGCAAGTATGCGGGAATATTAATACAAAAAAAAGGTACTCTCGCTCTCTGTCTGTGCAGATAGCTTTTGATAAAGGTGTAATGCGTGGGAAATATTTTTTAATAAATACGCACGATTCCCATTAGCCCCTTCTCACCTCGTCCCGATCATTCTCACGTTGGGGTTTGTATATGGGGCATTCCACGTCAAATCACGCGGTCACCGGCCTGACCCTGTCGGATTTTGATGTCCGATAACATGTGGGTTTCGTTTGGCCCAAAATATGACCTCAAATTTTTAGAAATTTTTATTTCATTTTTTAGAGGTTGCTCGAGTTAAAAAATCATTAAATCGTGGGAAAACATAAAAAGGGGCCTTTGTTAAATCAATTATATTTTTTCCACGGAAACTAGGGCCCAAAACAGATATTTTCATCTTAGTTCGATAATTTTTAATGTTTTTCGCAGTGAGAATAACAACAACAAAAATATTTTTCTAGTGAAACTTGATTTTTTTTTCTTGGCTTAAGAGTAAAACGACAACATTTTTTGAAAATTTATTAGCCTCGACGACCCGAAATAAAACGGATGATTCAAATACAATTGGAAAATAAAAAATCCTACAAATTTAAATTTGCACATTGCTTCCTCATCTTTATCCATAGTTCACATAGTTTCCTTTGAGACACAGGATGGCGATCAAATTTGGCTTCCTCATAAAGGAAGCTTTGTTAACTATTGAAAAATATTAGTAATCAATGTGCAAATTCGATCGATTTTCGCCAAATTTGATAGCGAAAAACATTAATAGCTATACTGGCTTTTCACAAATTTTCATTGCAATATTTACAAAATTTCAAAAGTTATAGCGTTTACGCTTCTTTTAGAAAAATTAAAAATTTGATAAAAATTTAAGCATTCGATCGATTTTCGCCAAATTTAATAACGAACATCCTCGATAGCTATTATAGCTCTGTGTAAGGTTTCAGTGCAATATCTTAAAAATTGCACAAGTCAGAGCGCTTACGCTATTTTTCAAAAAATTAAAAATTTCATAAAATTTTAATCCCTCGATGGATTTTCGCCAAATTCAACACCAAACAACCTTAATAGCTATACTAATTTTGTACAGAGTTTGAGTGCAATATCTTGAAAATTGCAGAGATTAGAGCGTTTACGCCATTCTTGCAAAAACGAAAAAATGAAACAATTTTTTTTTTCATAATGAAGAGCAATTCGTGCTCGACCAGTGTGCCAAATTTTAGCTTGAAATCTCGAAGCGTTTTCGAGTTATTAATTATTTACATATGAAACTCAGGATACACACACACACACACACATCCATCCGGAAATTTTTTCTAAATATGATTTCTCGATGTTTTAGGACATTTTGAACATATTGGCATAAAAATCGCGAAAAACATTCTATTTACGAAAACAAAGCTTCCTTTATGAGGAAGCAAAATTAAAAAATAGTAATTATTTTTAGCCCATTATCGAACTATGATGAAAATATCTGTTTCAGGCCCTAGTTTCTGTGAAATTTTTTTTATTAATATGAAAAAGGCCGCTCTTTACATTTTCCCTCAATATAATGAGTTTTTTAGCCCCGGCAACCCCTAAAAAATGAAATAAAAATTTCTTGAAATTTGAGGCCATATTTTGGGTCAAACGAAACTCACAATTCATTGGACATCAAAATTCGAGGGGGTCAGGCCGATGACCGCGTAATTTGACGAGGAACGCCCCATATGTGTGTATACTGTGTATGCGTATATTTTTTTTGTTCCAGGAACCACAAGCCCGCTTGTGCGATCACGTAAGATCTCGAGACGCGAGAGAAGGCTTAATCGGTGTCCCCGTATCGTCGGGCATTTGTGAGACGGTCAATTGTAATTCAACGAGTGAAACGTTTTGGGTGGGGCACCCACGCATTCAGAAGAGACAGAGACAGAAATTGAGAGAGAGAGAGAGAGAGAGAGAGAGAGAGAGAGAGAGAAGCGACAGGTGATCGGTGGTTCGAGTCGATGTGCCCGGACGCTCGCAGGTGCTTGAATCGTTTTGGCATTCGTACGACGAACGATTGAATCGTTGTTGGCTCTCAAAATGGTACGAATGCTTGGAACGTGTCCTTAAGTTTCACGAGCGCTGAATATACATTTGCGAGCGCTGAATTTCTTTTGACTCCACTTCGTAAAATGTTCGATCGTAATTAGCCAAAGTGTCAGTGAGGAAATTGACACGTGGAAGAGCCGAGTATCAATATATCTTGATATATTTCGGCAATTCGGCATTCATCTCCATTGGTTATTTTGGCAATGGGGAATGAATGGCAATTTTTCAATGGTGACGAATGGAGTTTTTTATTATATGAAAGAATCTCCATTGATTATCGCCATTCATTCCCCATTGCCTACAAAAACCAATGGAGATGAATGCCGAATTGTCTATGGGGATTTTCTTCATTGAATTCCCATAGGATAATCCCCATTTCGTTTCCAATGGGGAAGTCAATCCTCATTCGATTTCAAATGGGGAATTCAATGGCGAAAATCTCCTTAGGCAATTCGGCATTCATCTCCGTTGGTTATTTTGGCAATGGGGAATGAATGGGGATTTTTCAATGGCGACGAGCGGATTTTTTTACTACGGGAAGGCTCAAGAGTACCTCGCAAAACGGACTCGCTACTACAGGTGTCATCCGCGTGTAGAATGAACGCTGATGCAGATGAGTTCACACACACAGACACACATGAACATAAAATTCATTTCTCTCGTGGTACGCGATGGTTACGTGTACCATCGTCTCTGGGAGGCTTGTCTTGCCCATCAGTGAGAAGAAAGCCACAGGAAAACGTGGAGAACAAAAGAGAGACGATGGCCCTGCAGGATGAGCTAGCTGTCACCTGCATTGTTGTTTCGTTTCTCACCGACTCTTTCGCCTCTCTGTCCTCTTTTCCTCAACGGCACTGTGTCCAACTAGCAGATAGAGGAAACCAACGGCAGACTCTCTTCTTCTCGTTCCCGTCGTTCGTCATCGTTCTCGTCGTCGTCGTCGTCGTCGACGACGTCGTTGCAGACATTGCCCTCGGTGGAACGGACGCCTGATGGCGTATACAATGGCCACCGGCACAGTCACGCCTCGACGCAGCGTGCCTAATCACCCTTGGGCGGACATGTCTGCTATTGAGATGTTTAATTAACTCCCCATTGTAACGGCGATCCTCTTTGCCGAAGACGAGACAACGAGGAGACCAAGCAACGCGAGGAGCACAAGGGACGAAGAGAGGATACGAATCCTGTTGCTTCATCGTCGCGTTTAATCGCAAAGGGACAGGCTAAATTACCTTAAGCATGATTACAGACAAAGTCCTCATTTCTTGACTTTCTGAAAGTAGATCATTCCCACATCTTGACTTCCCCTACAGTCCCCACTTTCGATCCAGCGCCATATTCTACGCCGTAGGCGCGCATGCTCGTGTGAGCGCGCATGCGCTGTCCTGATCTCTTTACACTTGCGCACGCGCCTTCGTACGTACGTCAGTTAGAGTGGTGAAACCATGAATAGGGGAAGTCACAATGTGGGAATGGTTGCCATGGTAACCCGGTCAAGATGTGGGAGTGGTCGAGAAATGGGGGGTTGAAAAATGGGGACTTTGTATGTTGTCATCCTGAAAAAAAAGGAGAGTCGCTACAACTCTCTTTTGGATAGCTGTCGGTGAGGCTGCGTGATATACCTTTGGTGAGCATCAAGATTGACGCTTGAGCGTGCCCTCAGATAGTTGCCACGCTTATCCCAGATGCGCAGTAGAGAAGGGCGCGTCGACTGCGCATATATTGGATAGGTAGCATTACTATACCGGATAGCCACCGTTCCAGATAGCGCCAACTGATAGATGGTTACCGTGCTAATTCAAGATCGTTCGACTCACATACTAGGAGGATTGGGAGAGGCACTACCATCTTGCATGGGGAGATTCACCAGAATATGCTGACTGCGGCTATCCTTTTTTTCAGGGCGAGACCGGCTTTCTCCGCTGGATGATTGGTTCTGCATCGCAAAGTCCACGAAAATGTTACTATCGACACGAAAATGTATAATAAGAATCGACCAGTGATTATTTTTTTATTCCAAGAAAAAACAAACCTCTTCTTCAAGGGTGTTTTACCCCTCAAATTTTTTGTTCCAAAAGTCTAGTTGTAAATTATATTCTCTTCTGGGTCTTCAATTAGCTAAAATTCAAATTATTATTTTATGTTGGAATTCATTCTTTTTTAAAAATGTTAAGCATGCTTTTAATTGTCATACTTGCCGAGGGTAAAGACTAATTTGTACGAAAAAATAGATTTTTAGAAATTTTGAGGTAAGAATGTTTTCTAATCAATGAAGTTGGACAGAAACTGGCTTTTTTTGGAGCCTTACTTCATTTAAATTGAAATTGTTATTTGATATTTGAACTAATTCCGTTCGACAAGTTAAATGTCAATGTCTATTAAAAATATATGGGTCATTCCATGTCAAATCGTCTAATAGTTGGAATCGACTCCTTTCAATTTCGATGAAGTTTTGTCAGAAGTTTTCTTTTATCATAACATGAAGTTCTACCAAAGGAAAAAAATTTAAAAAAGTTTTTTCGAAAGTTATGCAAAATTCAAAACTTTATCACTTTTTCAATCATTTAAGTTTATTTTTTAAATATCTCGAAAACTATTATAGTTATGAACAAATCGTCCTGGATTCATCTTAAAGCGTATACTTGAGGCTACGAAAAAAAACATCCGATTTTTTTTTTTTTAAATGACGAATTTGGAGAATTTTGAGTTTTCAAAAATTGTGAAAATCCACGATCGACATAACATCAACATTTTTTATTCAATTTTTTAAATGTGATGACTTGTACTGATCTTAAAAGATTCTAAAATTTTCAGAATTGCATTTTTTCTTCAAAAATATGAATTTTTAAATTTTTGTAAAAAAATTTTTTTTCTCAGTTGAGTAAAGTTGAGCAATCATGTAATCTTGTAATTTTGAGCAGTAAAAATTACATGATCGCTTAACTTTACTTAACATAGAGGCCAGTAAAAATTTTTAACCTAAAAAATTCAACATTTAATATTTTTGAAAAGAAAAACACAATTCTGAACATTTCAGGATCTTTTAATATCAGTACAAAATATTATATTTGAAAAATTGAACTGAAAAATTAATGTTGATCGTCGATTTGCACGATTTTTAAAAATTCAAAATTCTCCAAAATTATCATTTTTCAACAATTTTTTTCGGAATATTTTTTTTTTCGTAGCCCCAAGTATACTCTTTAAGATGAAACTAGAACAATTTTTTTGTAACTATAATAGTTTTCGAGATATTTAAAAAATAAACATGAAAAATTGAAAAAGTGGCGAAATTTTGAATTTTCGAAAAAAAATGTGTAATTTTTTTTTTCCTTTGGTAGAACGTTGTCTTATGATGAAACAAAACTCCTGACGTTTTGACATGGAATGATCCATATATTTTTGGAATGAACGAAGACTCAAACGAGGCGGTATAAAAATTAAAAAATTCGTATTGATTAAATTCTGTTAAATAAATTACATTTTTTTTAGTTAACAGACTACAGAATATAAAAAATAGATTGGAAATTATACATCTTGAGAAATTTCGTCATTTAATAAAATCTCTTCTATTGTCATCTTGAAAAATCTGCCGCAGGTTGAATTGCAACGTTGATGACGTTCCACTGTCATATAATTGGCGGTTTTCCGCAGGTGGGAAATTTCGTTTTCCACCGGATCATAATAGACGAGGAGCTCCGTCCCTCAAAATGATTTAACGCCCGGTAGAATGTGGTCGAGGAAGAAATGTATTTTGTCAACGTTGGTGTTCGTGGCACGGGAGAACTTTTCCAGTCGGAAGGAATCTCGAGAGTTTTCCGTGGTGAAAATTCTTCTCTGTCTCTCTGCGGAGGCATTTTGAACGCATGCCAGCGCGAGATTTTACTGCCCGGCTGTAAAACCTTCTTGGGAGGGCTTTTAACCGAACGGAAAGAGAAAAGCCCCTTTTCTTCCGGATTTCGTGAACCGGATGCGTCATCGATGCGGCTCCTCGCGTTTACGAGTCGTACGTGTCGCCACCGTTTCACGCTATTATTTTAATGTTGCTTTCACTGAGAAAATTTTTTTGTTGAAAATGAAAAAATTTGTTTGACTCAACCAAATAATTGTTTCCGGACGTTTAACGAAATCATTTTGGTAATTCAACAAAGATACAGTTGAAGTTTTAGTTAAATCGGTTAAATCGTTGCTTGAATGGGCAAAGTTTCAGTTCAATCAAATAAATATCTTTGTACCAAATAAATTGTGTGATTGTACATACGAATTGTTTTTTTGTTATAGCTAAATTTATTTAGTTAAAATATATTAGAAATATTAGAAATATTTCTGTAAAGCAACTCAGTAACGTGTAAATTGGATTAAACTGTATCTGGAAATTGACCAAATAATTTCGTTCACCTCATATCTTATGGTTAACCAAATCCATTTGTTGAATTAATTATAGTTTCATTATTTCAAACAAATTAATATTGAATCAACTACATTTTTTTCAACTAAATGGATTTAGTTGTTTTAAGTGAACTTTTTTTCAGTGAGAGGTCATCTCATTATTATATAATTTTTTTGTTGAAAAATTTGTTGAAAATTTTTTTGTTGAAAATGCCAAAATTTGGTTGACTCAACCAAATAATTGTTTCCGGACGTTCAACGAGATCATTTTGGTAATTCAACAAAGATACAGTTGAAGTTTTAGTTAAATCGGTTAAATCGTTGCTTGAATGGGCAAAGTTTCAGTTCAATCAAATAAATATCTTTGTACCAAATAAATTGTGTGATTGAATATACGAATTGTTTTGTGTTACAGCTAAATTCATTTAGTTAGAATATACTAGACATCAACGAAATATTTCTGTAAAGCAACTCAGTAACGTGTAAGTTGGACTAAACTGTATCTGGAAATTGACCAAATAATTTTGTTCACCTCTTATCTTATGGTTAACCAAATCCATTTGTTGAATTAATTATAGTTTCATTATTTCAAACAAATTAATATTGAATCAACTACATTTTTTTCCACTAAATGGATTTAGTTGTTTTAAGTGAACTTTTTTTCAGTGAGAGGTCATCTCATTATTATATAATTTTTTTGTTGAAAAATTAGTTGAAAATTTTTTTGTCGAAAATGCCAAAATTTGGTTGACTCAACCAAATAATTGTTTCCGGACGTTTAACGAAATCATTTTGGTAATTCAACAAAGATACAGTTGAAGTTTTAGTTAAATCGGTTAAATCGTTGCTTGAATGGGCAAAGTTTCAGTTCAATCAAATAAATATCTTTGTACCAAATAAACTGTGTGATTGAATATACGAATTGTTTTGTGTTACAGCTAAATTTATTTAGTTAGAATATACTAGACATCAACGAAATATTTCTGTAAAGCAACTCAGTAACGTGTAAGTTGGACTAAACTGTATCTGGAAATTGACCAAATAATTTTGTTCACCTCTTATCTTATGGTTAACCAAATCCATTTGTTGAATTAATTATAGTTTCATTATTTCAAACAAATTAATATTGAATCAACTACATTTTTTTCAACTAAATGGATTTAGTTGTTTTAAGTGAACTTTTTTTCAGTGAGAGGTCATCTCATTATTATATAATTTTTTTGTTGAAATATTTGTTGAAAATTTTTTTGTTGAAAATACCAAAATTTGGTTGACTCAACCAAATAATTGTTTCCGGACATTTAACGAGATCATTTTGGTAATTCAACAAAGATACAGTTGAAGTTTCAGTTAAATCGGTTAAATCGTTGCTTGAATGGGCAAAGTTTCAGTTCAATCAAATAAATATCTTTGTACCAAATAAATTGTGTGATTGAAAATACGAGTTGTTTTTTTGTTACAGCTAAATTGATTTAGTTAAAATATACTAGAAATCAACGAAATATTTCTGTAAAGCAACTCAGTAACGTGTAAATTGGACTAAACTATATCTGAAAATTGACCAAATAATTTCGTTCGCCTCGTATCTTATGGTTAACCAAATCCATTTGTTGAATTAATTATAGTTTCATTATTTCGAACAAATTAATATTGAATCAACTACATTTTTTTCAACTAAATGGATTTAGTTGTTTTAAGTGAACTTTTTTTCAGTGAGAGGTCATCTCATTATTATATAATTTTTTTGTTGAAAAATTTGTTGAAAATTTTTTTGTTGAAAATGCCAAAATTTGGTTGACTCAACCAAATAATTGTTTCCGGACGTTCAACGAGATCATTTTGGTAATTCAACAAAGATACAGTTGAAGTTTTAGTTAAATCGGTTAAATCGTTGCTTGAATGGGCAAAGTTTCAGTTCAATCAAATAAATATCTTTGTACCAAATAAATTGTGTGATTGAATATACGAATTGTTTTGTGTTACAGCTAAATTCATTTAGTTAGAATATACTAGACATCAACGAAATATTTCTGTAAAGCAACTCAGTAACGTGTAAGTTGGACTAAACTGTATCTGGAAATTGACCAAATAATTTTGTTCACCTCTTATCTGATGGTTAACCAAATCCATTTGTTGAATTAATTATAGTTTCATTATTTCAAACAAATTAATATTGAATCAACTACATTTTTTTCAACTAAATGGATTTAGTTGTTTTAAGTGAACTTTTTTTCAGTGAGAGGTCATCTCATTATTATATAATTTTTTTGTTGAAATATTTGTTGAAAATTTTTTTGTTGAAAATACCAAAATTTGGTTGACTCAACCAAATAATTGTTTCCGGACATTTAACGAGATCATTTTGGTAATTCAACAAAGATACAGTTGAAGTTTCAGTTAAATCGGTTAAATCGTTGCTTGAATGGGCAAAGTTTCAGTTCAATCAAATAAATATCTTTGTACCAAATAAATTGTGTGATTGAAAATACGAGTTGTTTTTTTGTTACAGCTAAATTGATTTAGTTAAAATATACTAGAAATCAACGAAATATTTCTGTAAAGCAACTCAGTAACGTGTAAATTGGACTAAACTATATCTGAAAATTGACCAAATAATTTCGTTCGCCTCGTATCTTATGGTTAACCAAATCCATTTGTTGAATTAATTATAGTTTCATTATTTCGAACAAATTAATATTGAATCAACTACATTTTTTTCAACTAAATGGATTTAGTTGTTTTAAGTGAACTTTTTTTCAGTGAGAGGTCATCTCATTATTATATAATTTTTTTGTTGAAAAATTTGTTGAAAATTTTTTTGTTGAAAATGCCAAAATTTGGTTGACTCAACCAAATAATTGTTTCCGGACGTTCAACGAGATCATTTTGGTAATTCAACAAAGATACAGTTGAAGTTTTAGTTAAATCGGTTAAATCGTTGCTTGAATGGGCAAAGTTTCAGTTCAATCAAATAAATATCTTTGTACCAAATAAATTGTGTGATTGAATATACGAATTGTTTTGTGTTACAGCTAAATTCATTTAGTTAGAATATACTAGACATCAACGACATATTTCTGTAAAGCAACTCAGTAACGTGTAAGTTGGACTAAACTGTATCTGGAAATTGACCAAATAATTTTGTTCACCTCTTATCTTATGGTTAACCAAATCCATTTGTTGAATTAATTATAGTTTCATTATTTCAAACAAATTAATATTGAATCAACTACATTTTTTTCCACTAAATGGATTTAGTTGTTTTAAGTGAACTTTTTTTCAGTGAGAGGTCATCTCATTATTATATAATTTTTTTGTTGAAAAATTAGTTGAAAATTTTTTTGTCGAAAATGCCAAAATTTGGTTGACTCAACCAAATAATTGTTTCCGGACGTTTAACGAAATCATTTTGGTAATTCAACAAAGATACAGTTGAAGTTTTAGTTAAATCGGTTAAATCGTTGCTTGAATGGGCAAAGTTTCAGTTCAATTAAATAAATATCTTTGTACCAAATAAATTGTGTAATTGAATATACGAATTGTTTTGTGTTACAGCTAAATTTATTTAGTTAGAATATACTAGACATCAACGAAATATTTCTGTAAAGCAACTCAGTAACGTGTAAATTGGACTAAACTGTATCTGGAAATTGACCAAATAATTTTGTTCACCTCTTATCTTATGGTTAACCAAATCCATTTGTTGAATTAATTATAGTTTCATTATTTCAAACAAATTAATATTGAATCAACTACATTTTTTTCAACTAAATGGATTTAGTTGTTTTAAGTGAACTTTTTTTCAGTGAGAGGTCATCTCATTATTATATAATTTTTTTGTTGAAATATTTGTTGAAAATTTTTTTGTTGAAAATACCAAAATTTGGTTGACTCAACCAAATAATTGTTTCCGGACATTTAACGAGATCATTTTGGTAATTCAACAAAGATACAGTTGAAGTTTTAGTTAAATCGGTTAAATCGTTGCTTGAATGGGCAAAGTTTCAGTTCAATCAAATAAATATCTTTGTACCAAATAAATTGTGTGATTGAAAATACGAATTATTTTTTTGTTACAGCTAAATTTATTTAGTACTATAAATCAACGAAATATTTCTGTACAGTAACTCAGTAACGTGTAAATTGGACTAAACTGTATCTGGAAATTGACCAAATAATTTCGTTCACCCCATATCTTATGGTTAACCAAATCCATTTGTTGAATTAATTATATTTTCATTATTTCAAGCAAATTAATATTGAATCAACTAAATTTTTTTCAACTAAATGGATTTAGTTGTTTTAACTGGACTTTTTTCTTAGTGAGAGGTCATCTCATTATTATAAACCTGCAGTCACGGTATTTATTGATTAAGGACAGAGGGGACTTATTGATACGCCGATCTCGATTTTATCGATACATATTTTTGGCCTTTTCATAATCAAACGATAACGAGTTTTTTAGCACTTTTAAAACGGGGGGTCACTCGTGCCTGGTGCTTCAAAAAAGTCTGTAAAGTGTTCTAAAAAATTCCGCAAAATTCATGACATCGCATCAACTATCCTAAAATAAGAGGCAATCACTATATTGCTGATTCACTCATTTGTTTAAACAATATAATCATATAAACAAAGGACAACGTGAAGAATGCACGATTTTGTTTAAAAAATCATAACTTTGGTTGTAATTCATTTTTTTTCAAACGAGAAATTGAAGGTTAGGAATGGTACTTTAAGGAAAAAACTATTGAGATTCTGTATGAATAAAAAGGATGCTTAAGGTTTGGGCATGAAAATCGAGTTTTTTCAAAGTACATGAAGAGGTTCAATTTCCAATACATTGACTTGTTTTTTACTCAATTTTATTGATCAGAATATTATCAATGATCAAAGTTCGCTCAAAAATGAAAGGAATATAAAAATAAAAAATGATGGCAATACCGAGGCCAAATTAAAATGCACAATCAAGCCATAACTCGTACCTGTGTTCTCATAAAAACATAATAAAATTCAAATTTCCATTAAAATTCACGTCAAAAAACTTTCGGTTAATCTTCGATCAATTTATAGTCGATGTACATGAAAATTTGGAAAAAAAATTTGATGAATGCGAATTTCCATTAAAATTTATGTTAAAAACTCACAGGTAAGTTTAATTCATCGATTCATATTAAAAAAACATCTATCCATGATTTAAAAAACATCAGAATGTGGAAAAAAGGATTTTACTTACCTTACACTTTCAGTCAACGCAAATGGCAACGGGGGGTCACTGGTGACCCAAGGGTATTTTCATCTGGCTCTCACAACAGCTGTTTACGTCACTTGGGGAACTTATAGTTTACTATAACTTATAGTGTACAATTATTTACGGTATAGTTTGGGCCTGCCCCCCCCCCCACCCTTTTCTCTAATCTAGCAAGGGACAACGGTTAATTGGGCCAGGCACGAGTGACCCCCCGTTACCATTTGAGGGTTAAATAAAAAAATTACAAGGATGACTCGAAAATGGTTCGAATTATACTTTTAACAGAAATTTTTGAAAAAAAATTGAAATTTGTGCTATTTCAACCTTTTTGCAAGGCTGTAGGTTTGATATCCGGTACAGTTAATTCGGGAGACTTGTTTGCCGAAGGTACTTATTTTTATATTTAATATTCAGTAGAGTTCTAAAAATGGTAAAAATGTAGTGGCAGGACTCTGTTTTGCTAGAATTGTTCTGCGGGATAGTTTTAACCGGCAAAGATGAAAATTCGTCTATGTGAATTATACAAATTTATTTGCCAATGGATTTAAGAGGCGATCGATAATGTGCTCGGTATTTGAGATTTAAGTAATCCCCAAAAAAAAATGGCTACCCAGCGATAAATAGTTGGGTAACCATTGGACGATTTCGTAACTCATGAGTCGTTGAAAAATTTCCCGGCTCTATTTCGCGCCGTCACGATAATTAACAACGAAAACGCCGATAGTTCCCTTCGAGTATTTATTGAGGATCAAAAAGTCTAAAAGTGGTTTATACGGCGCGAAGACAGGAATCTCGCGTTCAATGGCCAATTTGAGAATTCGTTGGAATCTTGTAACGAGTGAAATGCCGATCGTTACAAAGCGTCAAGAACTATTTACGTTTTTTTTTTTCGGTATTCGAGAAATCTGTGAATTCCTATCTTTTCCTCTATCAAGATTGTCGAAAGTCCGTTCCATTTTGCAATAGATGGTCCTGAAATGAGGAAACGAAAATCGTCTGTAAATAGGGGGAAGTCCCCTTACACCGGACGGCACCTAGTACCGGACACTGTTGATATAAGTCAAACTAGAGAGCAACGACAATAGTTTTCGTGCGTAGTTCGAACAGTGGCCACAGTGGTGACGGTGGCGCTAGAGAGCTAGCCACAGTGCGCATGCGCGCGTTGTCGAGAGTTGATTTTCGTTGGAGCCGATTAATATTTCGTGTCAGCCGTTATTTTCACACATTCATTGTTTAAAAAATAGGGGTTTTGCGGCTCCGTTTTTCAGCTTGGGGTGCTTTTTGGTAAGTATTCTTTCAAATAATAAAGGTTAAATTTCAAAACGTTTGTGAAATGGCAACGCATTTTGTTATTTAATCTTGCATGTTGAGTCCCTAGTACTGGACACTCGATTTTTCTCCAGTACCGGACGCCATTTTGTTTTTTCGTTATTGGAATATTTATGTAAAACATGTTGTTTTTGTTGTGGTGGTATTTCACTATGAGAAATCAGTTAAAAATAATGACGAACGGAAAATGGCCCAAGGAAAATATGAAAAAAGCCTCGATGACAATAATGACTGTATCCAGTGCGGCAATTGTAAGCAATGGGCTCATAAGACGTGCGCAGATATTCCGAAGTGTTCCGATGAATATATTTGCGATCATTGCAAAATTTAACTATTTTTGATCCATTTTTTCAAATGATATTCATAGTGTCCGGTACCAGGTGCCACTTTTCGGACTCGACCATTTTGACTATTAAATTCAAAAATATATTTTTCTTAGTTTTACGTTTTTTTTAGAATTTGTACTATCATTAACACACCAAACAATACTCCAAAGTTTGTGAAAAAAAATATAAAAAAATCGAAGTTCTTATATATATCAGGTGTGTAAGTATGAAACCGGAATTTGCCCATAGGTGGTGCTAGATGTCGATGCAGTTACCGACACATCACGTCAGCGGTGCCTTGTTATTGTAGTGATATCCGACAAAGATTTCCAACTCACAATAACACGAGTTTAATTCAGTAGCATTAGTTTATTAGAGATAAACATGTCGAGTTTTGTGCCAACAAATTACGATTTGCGGACAGCCCTACTTTTCTGTTTTCATCTGAAGAAAACCGCAGCCGAATCGCATCGAATGCTTCTGGAGGCGTTTGGTGAGCATGCTCTCGGTAAAACACAGTGTTTCGAGTAGTTTAAACGGTTCAAAAGTGGCGATTTTGACGTGAGTAACGAAGAACGTGGAAGACCACCGGAAAAGTTTGAAGACGCTGACCTGCAAGCCTTGTTGGACGAAGACGACGTTCAAACACAACAACAACTGGCGGATCAGTTAAAGGTGACCTGAGAAGCCATCTCCCTTCGGTTAAAAGCCATGGGAAAGATACAAAAGGTGGGGAAATGGGTTTCATACTTTCGAAATTCCGGTTTCATACTTACACACCTGGTATGTAATAGTTTTATTAATGAATAACCTTAAGTGTCCGGTACTGGGGGACTTCCCCCTAAGTAATAGCGAGGATAATGCATAACAGTCTATATGACAACAACAAAAGTAACAAATAAGAAATTAATAAGGAATTTGGATGAGAAATAAGAATGAGAAATTTTCCTCGACGAGGATGCACTAAGGAAAATATTTCATTTGATTTAATTATATTTTTGTTCAATATATTTGATTATTTGAATATTTGAATCTGAATATTATCGGTCTAATGAGCCGATATATATTTAACTAAAATTTTATTTATTTTAAACAGAGTTGGGCAAAGTACTTGAAAGTACTTCAAGTATCAAGTACAAAGTACCGTAGGTACTTGAAGTATCAAGTAGCGGTGGTACTTGAAGTACAAAGTACTTGTTACTTGAAGTACTCGTCAGGACGAGTACTTGAAGTACAAGTACTTAAAAAAATCAAGTACCAAGTATCGAGTACTTTTCAAGTTTTTGGGTACATCTCGTAACTTCTGGTACTTGGGTAATTCCATGTCAAATCAACCAAGAGTTGGAATCGACCACTTTCAATTTCGATGAAATTTGGTCAGAACTTTTCATTATTAACAAATTTTGTAATTTATTTTAAAGTTAAAAAAAAAAAAATTCTTTTTACCAAAATTCGAAAATGTATATTTTTAAAACAAAAAAACCACCATCCTGGAAATTTCAGAATTTTTTCATTTTTGAAACAAAAAAACACCATCCAGAAACTTTCAGGATCTTTTAAGATCAATCCAAGGTATTATATAAAAAAAATTGAACAAAAAATTTAATGTTGATCGTAGATCTACACGAATTTTAAAAATTCAAAAATCCATATTTTTGAAAAGAACAAAAACCATCCGTCTGAAAACTTTAGGATCTTTCAAAATTAGTACAATGTATTATATAAAAAAAATTGAACCAAAATTTTAATGGGCAACTTGGATTTTTACGATTTTTGAAAATTCAAAATTCTCCCAATTAATCATTTTTCAATTTTTTTTTTCGAAATATATATTTTTTTTAGCCTTAAGTATACTCTTTAAGACGAATTGAAAACGATTTTCCGTTGTATAATAGTTTCCGAGATATTTAAAAAATAAACTTGAAAGATTTGAAAAATTGTGAAATTTTGAATTTTGGATAACTTTCGTACAAAAATTTAAAAATGTTTTTCCTTTGGTAGAACTTCGTTTTGTTAATAACGAAAACTTCTGAGAAAATTTCATCGAAATTGAAAGGGGTCGATTCCAACTTTTGGTCGATTTGACATGGAATGACCCATATTCAAAGGATTTGCACGTGCAACCATTAGCAAGACACATTCAAAAGTACTTGATACTTGTACTTGAAAAAATTACTTCAAGTACAGAAAAGTACTTGAATTTTTCAAGTACAGTACTTCAAGTACAGGAAGTACTTGAAAAATGTAAGTGCAATACTTGAAGTACTTTTTAAGTACTTTGTACTTGCAAGTACTGTACTTTAAGTACTTGCGAGTACCGAGTACTTTTAAGTACTGCCAAGCTCTGATTTTAAATAAATGTATTCAAGCTAATCAAGTATTCGAGTAGTCCACGAACAAATTCTCGTTGAAGAGCATAATAACGACGATGATCATAATTATTCAATTAAATTTCATAGCTTTGCTGCACGGAAGGCGGCAAATTCTTCTTTCACGCGACAAAAAAGGAAAAGAAAGTGTTTGGGATTAAAAAATTCGATAAAAAGAAGATCCACGAGTCGACTAATTTTTTGAGGCAACTATAGTTTGTTGGCGATAAAATCCTTCAGTAAGTTTCGAAATTTTATCGTTCTCACGACTCAAAGCACATAATTATGGAAATGTCACAAACAATTTTTCAGCCAAATGGCCAAAAACGAATCGTGTTTTTTTTTATCTGAGTATGTATCGTCCATAATCAAGAAAAATCATTACAACGAATTTTACATCAATTTTACATTAGTTTTACATTAATTTTGAGCTCATTATACTTCCCTCCAGTTTCTTTGTAAAATAATTCATAATTTACGTCTGATTTCGGTAATTCATGGCTGATTTTGGATTTAAAAAAAATTCTCTATCAATTAACGACGTAGATTTCGAAGAATGAACGTTGAAAATATTTATATATGAATAATTGATATTTTTCTCGATAGCTAAAATGACTTCATATGAATTTAAAATAATTTTTGGACATAAATTATATAAGACTAAAATTGAGAATAAATTTTTAACAAAAATGTATTTCCGGCATTCTTTCAATGATTTAAAAATATATTGAAAGTGCACTCATTTATAAACATATTGAGCAATATACTAAAATATATACGTAATAATTTATATTATATTTATATATAATATTATTCGGGATATATTTTCTACACACGTCAAAAATAACTTATTTCTAGAGATTATCGCGTAGCTTCTGCTTTCACGTTTATACTTTTATAGTGAACATATATATTACTGATGAATCGTTGGCAATTCGCAAAAATGTCTGGAGACTTTCAGCTGTCTCATACTTTCGGATCGTGGATATATGAATGATCGAACGGCGATAAACTCAAGAGCGATTCTTGGAACGCGAGATTGTGTCAGAGAGAAGCGTCTAATATATAAAAACGTGAATAAATAGCGAGGATAGTCCCGGATGAAAAAAAAAAAAAAAATGAAAAAGATATATTTCATACATCCAATTTTTCAAACTTTCGTATAAGGGAAATATACTTTTCTCAGATTTGTATCAAATAAATTTCAAAATATCTATCAAATATCTCAGCCTTGGATGAGATATACTTAATTGATATATAATTGATATAATACATAGCACATTATATTATATATCGATATAATATGTTATATTCCTTTAGTCTCAGGGTTGCGAAATTTTTAATGAAAACGTAATGCATTAACCATTACTTTTTTAATGGTTAATGAAAATTTAATGGTTAATGGATATTATTTTCATTAACCATTAAAATTATTTCCATTAACCATTAAATGTTAATGGTTGATGAAAATGCAATTGCATTAAAAAAAGTAATGCATTATTTGCTATCCTGCCCATTACAATGTAGTGTGTAATAGAAAAAAATTCCATTACCCAGTACAATGTAATGTGTTATGGACAAAACTTTGATCGCAATTTTGGGAATGGAAAAATATAGATGAATAAATTATTGCAATTTTACATACATTTTATTGACTTAGGACTTAGATTTTCAGGTACCTTAAATTCTCAAAACCATCTGTATTGTATTTATAAATAGCATCTATATTATTATTGCAATGTAATGTGTAATGGGCAAAACTTTGATTGCAATTTTGGGAATGAAAAAATATATGTAAATAAATTATTGCAATTTTGCATTACATTTTATTGATTTAGGACTTAGATTTTCACCTTAAATTCTAAAAAGCATCTATATTATAGTTCTAAAAATCTAAGTATTAAGTCAAAAAAATGTAATACAAAACTGCAATAATTTATTCATCTTTATTTTTCCATTCCCAAAATTGCAATCAAAGTTTTGTCGATTACACATTACATTGCAATGGGTAATGGAAATAATTTTCATTAACCATTAACCATTAACCATTAAAATTTCCATGAACCATTAAATTTTTATGAAAATCATTTCCATTGACCATTCAATTTTAATGATTTATGAAAATAATTGCTATTAACCATTAAATTTTAATGGTATAAAAAAATTATAAAAATTGTCCAATTTTTTGAAAGCAAATTTCAGCAGTCAAAATAATTTTTATAAATTAAAATAGCGATACCCAAACACCCCCGCCCCCTTCAAATTTTGAATAAAAATTCTCAAAAATAGTGCAATTCATTACTAACATTTTCGAAAAAAGAAAACGATGGGACCTCTGGTGGTTCGCGAGATATTGATTTTTTAGTATTTAATTTACTTGTTATTCATTTATTTTGGTCTATGTGTTAATTAATTTAAGCTTCGAATAGTGTACAAAAAATAGTAGTAATTACGCCATCGCTGTTTACGAACATTCCAAAGTGATAAATGACTCTGTGAAGGATAGGCTGAATTCAAAAAATATACCTTCGATTGAAACTATTTACCATCAAAAGACTAATTACGAACGATCAAAGGAATTTTTAATGAATGGGCTATTCAAAATAGCCCAATCAATAAAAATCACTCAGAAGCATCACTGCATTATTTTTAATTCTTCACAACGGTAAAGTTGTTTCTGAAAGATGGTCGAATTTCGTCGAGGGCGGGATACATAACATAATTTAAAAAATTCTATATTCGAGAAAGGAACGATATTCAAATAAAAGTATAAAATACATGGACTTGAAATTGAAAAAAAATTAAACGAGTGTTTTACACAAGAATCAAATTTAAAGTACGCGCAAAATATTCTTCCCAAGCATGAAAACGTATCATTGATTTACATGATTAATTTTTACTATTTTTCTTACACCATTTGAATTTCAAACTAATTAACAGATAGACAGAAATTAATGAACAACAAGTAAATTAAATACTAAAAAACTAATATCTCGCGAACCACGAGAGGTCCCATCGTTTTCTTTTTTCGAAAATGTTGGTAATTAATTCTAGTATTTTCGCAAACAGCGTTTAAATTTATGTTTTTATCGACAAAATTAAAAAAAAAAATTCGAAATTTCTTCGAATTTTTTCGAGTTTAGGGGCAGAATTTGATTGCTCGAAACAAAAAAACCGTTCGATAGATCAAATTGAAACTTTGCAGGGGATTTTTAGGGGTATTAAGCTGTAAAATTCACGTTCAACATTAGTCGTTTTGTCAATATTTTTAATTTGGCCGTTGATTTGCTAAAAAACCATGAATAGCCCTTTTTCTTCTGTTTTTTCAGATTCATGGCAAGGATGAAAAAAAATTATTTTTTCAAAAAACCATCATCAATCCTTATAGAGCATTAATTCAAGTTTGTGAAACGCTTCTTCTGATTTCTGTGCGATCATTGGCTGCTGAGATATCAATGGTCAAACAGAAAAGTATATTTTTTCGTAAAAGCCCGATATCTCAGCGAAAAATGGTCGCAGCGAGGTCTCAAAAAAGCAAATTGAAGCTAAATAACCAAGCTATCCGGTCCATGTAATGGTTTAGCTAGAACATTTTTTTCCCAAAAATTATAGCCAAAAATAAAGTGATGCAAATTTGCCAAATTTTTTTTCTTGGTATTTTTCGGAATTGTGTAAAACCTGTAGCTTCGAAAAAATTTTTGCTAAAAGATCTGAAAACAAGAAACTTCGAGCTTCGAAATGCTTTTTTTTAGACCTCGATACGACCATTTTTCACTGAGATACAGCATTGTTAAAAACCACTACAAATTTGGGAAATGTTTTGATCCTTTAATTTTTTCCACTAGTGTATCATTGTATCACTTTAGGGAGTATTCTAGTCTAGAATTTTGAGAGGATCAATTTTTTTTTACAAATTCTTAAAAGACCTTAAAAATATATCCTCAAAAGAAAATTTTTTAATTTTAATAATTTACGAAGTTATAGCTATTTTAGTGACACAGCAACTACGCTCGTCACGTCGGAGTGGAACTTCAAGGCATTCTGGTCTAGAATTTTGGAAAAATCATTTTTTTTCGCATATTCTTAAAGTTTAGACCTTTAAAAATATATTTTCTAAAGTAAATTTTTTAATTTTAATAATTTACGGAGTTATAGCTATTTTAGTGACGCTGCAGCCTTTACGTTGGACCAAATTGGACTATAGACATTTTTCTCAAAACTACTTTTCTCAACATGGCTGACATAATATCACAAGTTCTACTCAACTGATGTGCTTCAAATTTTTTACCAATCTTCAATGTATAACTCTATAACCATTTTTGTATCAAAATTATTTTTTTTACTATTATAAAAATATTAATCACTACTAAAAAAAGAGTCGAAAAACGCCTTTTTTGTTCAGACCGCCGCGATTTTGCGATTTTTTTTTTTCCGTTTTCTCTGACATTAGGGATGTTCGATTCTGGTTCGATTCTTTGAAAGATCGATTCTTTGGTTTAAAAAAACGATATTTTGAATTGATTCTTTCCTTTTCCATCTTCAGGTGGATCAATTCTTGACTTTAAAAATAAAAAAATCGATTTTTTATTGAATTCATTGTCAATGATTGGCAATTAAATAAAGATTGATGAAATTCTGTGAAACGTCGACGTCAAGGTTAAAAGAAAAGAAAATTATGTGAAAATGTGAAAATGTAAGAAAAAGAGAAAAAAAAATTAAAAGTTAAAATATTGAAAACATGATTCAACGACAAAAATAATCGAAAGTAAAAATATAACAAATATTGTAAAACAATAGAAACGTATGTAATAGAAAAAAGTCTGATTTGTTAAATACATTCATAATATTTTTAAGAATATATTAAAAAGTGCAAATGTGTAAAAGAATCAAACTATGTTTAGCCAGAATAAAAACTATTTTGTATTTGTTATTTTGTATTCATTATTTTGTATTAAAAATAAATTAATCCAATTTAATAACTTTCCATAGCAAAAACTTAATAAACCCTTACGTAGGCTTTAATTAGCAATCATTCTTTTTACGATTTTTAAAAATCGATTCCTACAAAATCAATTCTTTGGAGTCGATTTTTCATGAAAATCGATTTTCTTGATTCGATTCAGAATCGATAAGAGAATCAATTGTTTCCAAAGAATCGAACATCCCTGAAGGTAGGAGCTATAGCAACATTCTTACTAATGAAAAATCTTTTTTTTAATTTCGTATCGGATGACCCTTTTTCCCTTTTTTCAGCCCCAATTTTACCAGCTTAAAACTTATTTAATTTTCATTGTTTTTTCGCGAAAAATGTTCTTAATATTTTAAATAATTATTAACTAAATAATCAAATAAATTTCTTTTAATATATCGGAATATAATTCATACACTCAATCAATAAACGTGTTCCTTCAATTTTTCTAAAAGTTTGATGACTCGCTCACAAAAAACGGTTCGACCGATTGTTTTGAAAATTGGTATGGTTTTTAGGTATATATTGAGCTAAGAAAGGACCTTTGAACATTGGTATTTTTCGCAATATCTGCAAAGTTGTGGTAGATTTTCTAAAACAAGAAAAAAAGCTAATTTTTCGGACTTTTTCAAGTCACAATTAAGCATGGAAACAATTTTTTTTTTTGTGATAATAACAAATACTTATAGAGGATAGATTCATGTTTCCGAAACCCACCGTTAACTCACTGTACGATTATTGGTTCCAGAGATATCGAAGATTAAAAAAAAAAGACGAATTTTTGTTCAATCGCCGATATCTCAGCGAAAAATGGTCGTAAAACAAAAATAAAAAAAGCAAATTGAAGCCAAAGAATTCAGCTAAACGATCCATGGATTGGTTGAGTTCGGAAAAAAATTATGAAGCTCGTCGACTGTTTTGAAAAAAGCAAAAATTTCGAGAAAATTTTTACCGTGATATTTCTTTCGACTGCGTCGAGGGTGATGCCCACAAATTTTTTTTGACTCAAGATTCCAAAACTAGAAGATTCAAGCTTCAAAATTCTTTTTTTTTTTTAATTTTACGACCAAAATTAACAAAGTTACAGCCATTGGAAAATCGGTGAAAAATCTCGAAAATTTTGCTGTTCCTTCAATCTTTTGACTGAGTGTATCAGAGATTTATTTCCACGGGATTGGGGGAGGCAAAAATCCGTTTCTCCGAGTGGCGAATCCTCATTTTGTAATTCTATTACTCGAAGGCGGTTGTGCAACATGCGGTGAAAGTGGACGAGATAATTTACGACAAACGTCGACGATGTGGCAACAAAGTGGCGTTAGAATAATCAAACGTTTCATTTCCAAGGTCGCAAATACTATTTATTATACATTGGTGACGTTCGCATGGATCTGCGAACAAATTTCGATGTGACAACATTATTCGTCGTGGAAGATGCGCAACAAGAGAAAACGCATCATCACGCAACATAAAAACACACGCACACACGCAGACTTATATATCGATCGAAATATCGATCACTAATACGATGGTAAATATCCTCTCGACGGTGGATTGATTGATGTATCGTTGTTGTAATCTGGCTTCTGCGTTACAGGACGATAATATTCCTCCTTCTTGTTTGGCACGATCGGGCTCTGCGGCTTAAGGGGATATTCCTCCTTCTTGATTGGCACGAAGTTGCCGACCTTAACGGGATATTCCTCCTTCCTCTTTGGCACTGTGATCGGCTTGAAACCGGATGCGTGTACATTTTCGAGACGCCATTTGAAACCGTGGCTAAAGCTCGAGTCCAATCTCATTGCAAATCGATCCTCGGACTTGGTCCTTTGTGCGACAACAGCGAGGACATTAATGGCCACGAATGCAATCGCGAACACGTGAATCCTCATGGCTATTTTTTTTTTCAATCAATTTATTTATCAATCGGTTCACTCCCGATGTCGTGAAAAAAAAAACAATCCACCTCGGGAACGCGACACTTCTTGATGAAGACACACTTCTTCGTCGTCGCGGTTATTTTCGCTCTGCCGATTCTCCGGTCCAAAACGGCTTTATATATACGCCGGGAGTAACCCGTTAATCGAAAATTCCTGTTTTTTTTTTTTTTTTTTAATTTTATACATATGGATGTGTAGACTAGAAGGAACCCACTAGAAAGTTCTTTTTTTTTGTTTGCTTCCTCAATGCAAATTTATTCGTCTCTCAGATCGAATGAAACTGGTGGTTTATTATTTTTGATCTCGGAGCTATATGGGCCGGGATATCTTCATTGAGAGTCTCGTGGAGAACGAAAAAATCGTCGGACCTTGTCAAATTTTTATCGTTTGTGAAGAGCCACGTGCTGACCCATCCTCCGAAAAATCGTTACGCAACGTGCCATTAATGTGGAACATTCTTCACGTCACGCTGGGCTTCAGGTCACGTTAGTGTTTGGTTAAGGTGTCTCCGTAGGATTCGAATTTCGAAGAGTCTTTGTGTTTTATTGCACTGTTTTGTAACGTCGAGCATTGAGTAAAATCCGCAACAAAGATTATGTAAAAATTAGGAAAATTCACAGAGTTTCGAGGATTTTTGTGAAGGCTCTTTTTTCATTTGAAATTGGTCGCGAAATTTTGTTTTATCAAAGGGAAACGGTCGAAAAAAAATCCAATTTTTTTGTTCAATTTTTTTGAAGTATACATATTCAAAAATATGTAAACAAATTTTTAACTCAAAATGTCAACAATCAAAATCTCAAGATCATTCTTGTGGTAACTTTTGACGAGGAATTCAATGGTGACCCTAATTTTGACCTTGACGATCAACTTCAAGGTTATTTGAAGATCAACTTTTTTTTCAAATGGAAACCCCCTTTTCGACATCGGCAATCGAAAGAGCGGAAAAATTCACGTTCAATATGTACTACTTAGGGTCATAGGTACATTTTGACCTTGAAGGTCCTCTAAAGTCAATTAAACTTAAACAAGGTGTGGGTAGTTCTGGGAATTGAAGCTTTTCGCATTCTTTTGTAAGGACCAAAGTTAAATAGAACGACCAGTTTTACATTTACATTAAAAGATTCAGAAAAAAATCAATCAATTTTTGTTTAATAAGTTTGATTTCAGAACTCAAAAATAAAGGTTTCCATTAAGAAAAAAGTTGACCTTGAAATTACCTTGAAGGTCATCATCAAGGTCACTACTAAATGCGCCTTGTTAAAATTAATAACTTTGGTCTTCACAAACGGATGTGAAAAGCTTTAATTCCCACATGTATCCACGCCTTGTTTCATTGACTTTAGAGGACCTTCAAGGTCAAATTCTACCTATGACCCTAAGTACATATTTCAACGTGAAATTTCCTGATCTTTCGATTGCCAATGTGAAAAAAGGTAGTTTCCATTTGAAAAAAAAAGTTGACCGTGAAATAACCTTGAAGGTGATCGTCACGGTCAAAATTAAGGTCACCATTGAATTGTGCGTTAAAAATTATTATAAGAATGACCTTGAACTTTTGGAAAAATATCTTGGCTGAGGAAATATTGAGCCGTCCTCTTACTTATGTGACACCCTATATATTCACAAACATGTAAACAAATTTTCAACTCAAAACCTAAAAAATTGACTGACATATACCCAAAGGAAGTGCAGGTGGTCCCTTGGGACTACCTGCTCAAATAATCATCTCTACTTACAAAAAAGAATTTCCGAAAATCAGCTATTTTTAGCTCCGCTACAGTGGCGTTCCCCCTTAAGAGGCGTAAGCCGCATCTCAACATCTTATTCGGTGGATTTAATTCAAATTTCAACAGAGTAGAATATGTAAAATTTTCTATCGTATGACCGGATGTGATATGTTTACTCGAATAACAAATCATCAAAGAATCTTTTCCTGTCAAAAATCGAACGGCGTTTCTACAGCTTGTCATTTTGACAATTTTGAAATTTCAAAAAAAGCATCCGGTCATACATAAGAGTTTCCCGGGCAGAAATTTGATCTCGCTAGCCTAATAACGGATGAGGACCTGATCAGGCATGGGTAAGGATGCCTGATCGGGATAGCCTGATCACGCACAGATCCCAGCCGGATCTTATTTTGGTATGACATCGATTGTCAGGCTAGCCTTACATTATCCATGTCAGGGACAGATCAGGTGGCGCTAAGGACCAGCAAAAAACCCGAGCAGAAATTTGTTCCGTCTAGCCTATAATAACGGATAAGGACCTGATCAGGCATCAGCAAGGATACCCTGATCAGGATAGCCTGATCACGCACAGATCCCAGCCGGATTATATTTTGCTATGACATAGATTGCCAGGCTAGCCTCTTACATTATCCATGTCAGGGACAGATCAAGTGGGGCTAAGGACTAGCAAAAAACCCGAGCGGAAATTTGATCCGGCTAGCCTATAATAACGTATAAGGACCTGATCAAGCATCAGTAATAATAGCCTGATCAGGATAGCCTGATCACGCACATATCCCAGACGGATCATATTTCGGTATGATATAGGTCAGGCTAGCCTCACATTATTCATGTCAAGGACAGATCAGGTGGTGCTAAGGACCAGCAAAAAAACTTCGGTCCGAGTCATGTGGCTAGCCTGATATTTCCCTGATTCGGGGCGGAGCAGGAGTGTTAGTTCCGAGACTCGCCACGAGATGTCGCAGTACGGCGGACGCTCGCTCCCATACAGATGATGTGAATAGTATGCTCATATATGCGACCGCGAGCATGAAAATTTACTTCTCTACCGCGAGGAATAAAACACATACTCTATAAACACATAAAATTCTTGTGGAATAAAATAAATAAGCGATAAGGCGCCTGATCAGGCAAGAACCGAGCTCGATCAGGACCAGATAAGGCGGCTGATCAGGCTAGGAACCGTGCGCGATCAGGACCAGATGAGGAGTCTGTCCGGTAAAAGCGTTATTCTCCTGACATGTAGCCTGATATGTAGTTCTCATCAGGACTTGATATGTAGCCTGATCAAGGCCGGATCTTGTTGTAAGGCCAGCCTGAGTTGGTCCTGATCCCAGCCGGAATCAAATTTCCGCTCGGGTTCATTATTATACTACATTTGCATTATTTTATTTTTCTTCTCGGATCACACGAATGATCAAAAGTTCCCACACACAACACTTGACTACGCGGCGATGGCGGTGCTTTGTTAAAATAACAACTTCATTGTTTATAAATATTTTTTATTTAAAAGAAAACGAAATCTAGCAAGAGAAGGTATTAATTCGCGTGTCTAGTTCTGATAACGTCATCTTGATATTCTCATGAGAAAAAAATATTGAACTTCGTTCGGTTTATAGCTTCCAAAGTTTATGTAGATCTCTTAAATTTTTATGTTGACGACATTGCCCAATTTTAACTTGTAAATTAGACTGGTGGCCTTGGAAAATAAAGAACCCGCTTTATTCAGTGTGATTAAACATTTGTAAGATGATATACTGCCGGTAAATATTAAAAAAATAATAAAATGATAATATTAATGCTTTTCCAGCTCAATAAAACCTTTTATTGCACTCCGGACGTAAAAGCCACGCTTTACGTAGACGAAGTGTGCGTGAAGTGGGGATTTTACGCACTCGTGCAATAAAATACTGTATAACACTCGTCGATAAAACTTTTTCTGACGAGTGTGAGTTTTATCGTACTCGTGTCATAATGTACCAAATAACAAAATGGTAATTATTTTGGTAACACTGTCAATGGTATTTTTTTTAATAATGATAAATGATAAAAATCTCACATTGCATGATCCTTCGTCTATTCATAAATAACGCCGCCAAAAAGTGAAAACGAAAATTTATCTGAGGCTGTCACATTAAATGGCAAAATTGTAATCCTGGAAGGAATTTCTGGTTACCCAGAAATTATGCAATTTTCAACATTACAAAATGGTTCTGACGTTTTTGAAATTGATTTCGCGATCGAGAATATTCATTTTCAATAGAAGCTTCGATAGATTCTCCTATTATAACGGGTTCTCGTCGTCAATTCCACTCTGACTAGCAAACGCTTTTTTCCCCACTTCTCTCACTAATAGTCATAGCTAGAATACCCCGGAGATACAATCATTCATTCAATCTTATCGGGGCGTATAATACAGCTGGAAAACATTAAGGAAGGTCGTATCTCACTGTCGGACGTAAATTAACATCACGCGGCGCAAAGTCAATTGAATTAATCGCTGGTCTCTTCGGCGATGATGCTAGATCACCCGTAGCCAAATTCTTTGAAATTTGTCATTGAATTCAAGTTGAGTAAAGAATATTTATTTCCATTCTTATGATCGTCAAATTCCAGTCTCACATCGAACATGGAACGCGCGTCAATGCATAAGCGAAAAATTGAAATTAAAAAAAAAAATATATATATTGCTGATTATGAAAACTCATCAATAAAAGTTATGACGTTGTGGCTTTATGTAAATTGATCGAGGTTTATCGAGCGATGTTTCCGTCAAGGTCTCGTCTTTCAAGATCGTTAGACATTTATTTCGATATATGCGAGATAAAAATATCGAAGCAGAAACATTTTCATAATCTCAACCCTTCGTAATCCGACCTTTGCAAAAGTGCCAGAAAGTCACATTATTTCTCGAACTTCTGGCACATGAAACCTATCGGTTCAATTATAATAAGAAAAATCATGAATAATTGAACATTACGCAATGTGTGAAAAAATTTATTACAAAATCAATTATTGATTTGTTTGGAAAAGAAATGGTAGAGAAAACACATTCTATAAAAATTAAATACCTTGAAACTTAAATTTTTAAAAATAAATCATTAATAATGATTTTCATGAGGTATTGTATTTTTTTGCACTCCGTGCGCAAAGTGCCACTTTGAGCACTCGTACAATAAAGTTTCATCGCACTAGTATCGCAATATACTATTAAGGGAAAATAAAACAGTTATGCTGTGCTAGGAAGTAATGGGCTTGTTGTAACAGGGGTAAGTAGTAACACTTAATTTTGACTGGGAATTAAAACAATTCTTATTTAAATTTTGCGCTAAATGCCCTTTCTATAACTCGAGGCATAACATAAAAATCGTGAAAAAAATTAATTGTTAATTTAACCTTATACGTAAGTGTTTATGAAGTTTTTGCTATGGAAAATGATTGAATTGGATTAATTTATTATTAATAAGAAATGATGACCACAAAATATCAAATATAAAGTAATTTTCATTCTGGCTGAACATAGTTTAGATCTTTTACACATTTGCACTTTTTAATATATTCTTAAAAATATTATGAAGTTATTTAACAAATCAGACTTTTTTCTATTACATAAGTTCTATTGTTTTACGATATTTTGTATATTTTTACTTTCGATTATTTTTTTTCGTTGGATCATGTTTTCAATATTTTAACTTTTAATTTTTCTTACTCTTTGTCTCACGTTTTCACATTTCAACATACTGTTTCTTCTTATAACCTTGACGTTGATCTTTCATAGACTTTTGTCAAACTTATATAATTGCCAGTCGTTATTAGATCATGAATTTAATAAAAAATCGGATTTTCGATTTTTCAGGTCAAGAATCGATTCACCTAAGGATCGAAAAGGAATGAATCGATTTAAAAGATCGATTTTTTGAACAAAAGAATCACAGCAACTGAAGTTTTGAAGAAAGGGTCAGCTACGAAAAGCAGCCAAAAATTTCGACTTGTGCCGTGTCTCACTTTCTACATGTATAAAATAGAAGAGAAATGAAGTTACCTTCATCTGAGTTCCCTAAACTGCAACTCAGATGAAGACTGATCAAGCTAACAGATAAGTCAACAATGCTATGTTCATTTTCTTAAGTAAAACGTTGTGATAAAAAAAAAAGCTTTATGATATTTATAATAAGTGTCATGTTGGTTATTTATAGTCAACGATTATGATCATCATAAGAATGAACCACTATGTGGATAATTCATCGATAATACCAGGTGTGTAAGTATGAAACCGGAATTTCGAAAGTATGAAACCCATTTCCCCACCTTTTGTATCTTTCCCATGGCTTCTAACCAAAGGGAGATGGCTTCTCGGGTCACCTTTAACTGATCCGCCAGTTGTTGTTGTGTTTGAGCGTCGTCTTCGTCCAACAAGGCTTGCAGGTCAGCGTCTTCAAACTTTTTCGGTGGTCTTCCACGTTCTTCGTTCCTCACGTCAAAATCGCCACTTTTGAACCGTTCAAACCACTCGAAACACTGTGTTTTACCGAGAGCATGCTCACCAAACGCCTCCAGAAGCATTTGATGCGATTCGGCTGCGGTTTTCTTCAGATGAAAACAGAAAAGTAGAGCTGTCCGCAAATCGTAATTTGTTGGCACAAAACTCGACATGTTTATCTCTAATAAACTAATGCTACTGAATGAAACTCGTGTTATTGTGAGTTGGAAATCTTTGTCGGATATCAATACAATAACAAGACACCGCTGACGTGATGTGTCGGTAACTGCATCGACATCTAGCGCCACCTATGGGCAAATTCCGGTTTCATACTTACACACCTGGTACAAGTCTGATAACCAATAAAAACGTATTCTCCCTTATAAATGTTGCCAGTCTTTTCATTGTTACTACTTGCTCCGGGCCTGTTACAACTAGTTCCAAACATGGGGTAAGTTGTAACAACTCCCATTTTTTAAAAAAGTGTCTGGTGTAAAAGATGGGTAAAGATTTTTATTTATTTTTTCATTCGAATTAGTGCTCAGATATATACTTTACAAACCCTCTTACTCACAATCATAAGAGTATAAATACCAGAGTTGTGAAAATAGTAATGTAAAAGTAATGCATTACCCATTACTTTAAACAATGTGCATTGGACAAGTATTCCATTAAAAACTACAAACGTAATGTATAATGGATGCGTGTTCCATTACAAATAAAAAAGTAATGTCTAATGGATGCATTTCCCATTACAAATAAACAAAAATAATGTGTAATGGATGCATGTGCTATTACAAATAAAAAAAAGTAATGTGTAATGGATGCATGTGCCATTACAAATAAAAAAGTAATGTGTAATGGATGCGTGTTCCATTACAAATAAAAAGGAATGTATAATGTATGCACGTCCCATTACAAATTACAATTTTAAAGAAAGTAATTTGCAGTGGAGAATATTCCATTACAAATAGAAAAATTGCCGTGCTCGTATTAGAAACTTGCACGTTGCTGTCTCATTATTTTATTTCGCTCACTAAAAGTTCATCCACAATTATCACAAATGGTCCATAAAGTTTAAAAAAAAAGAACATGCACATTATTTAGCAATTCAAGAAAGCGACAAATTTTGTATCAGTAACTTGTAATTTTTATTAGATTGCTCATAATTATGGGTATAACAGCGTGTAAAATAGAGTTCGTTAATATAAAGTTTGATAATTTTTGGGGTTGAGTACATTTTCGTAGTTCACATTTAATGATGAACTGTCTGTTTTTTTTGTTTCTATTTTTTTAACTTTATGGATCATTTGTGATAATTCGGATGAACTTTTAGTGAGCGAAATAAAATAATGAGACAGCAATGTACAAGTTTCTAATACGATCACGGCAATTCTTCTATTTGTGATGAAATATTCTCCACTGCAGATTACTTTTTTATTTGTAATGGCACATGCATCCATTACACATTACTTTTTTATTTGTAATGGTACATGCATACATCACGCATTACTTTTTGTATTTGTAATGGCACATGCATACATTACACATTACTATTTGTATTTGTAATGGAACACGCATCCATTACACATTACTTTTTTATTTGTAATGGTACACTTATCCATTTCACATTATGCAGTGTAATGCGTAATACATATAGTAATGTATTATTTACACCCCTGATACATACTTCAGGCAATACTGGCCTTTTTTCAAAAACTATAACAACAAGCCCCCCGCTCTCTTACGTTTTTTTTTCGACATCAAGACTCCTAAAACATTGGTCTGGATTGAAATTGGAAAATTGGGTCGATTGAACTATCGGAACGATCTTCATCGATGATTGACGATCTTAGCTTAAAAGATATGCAAAATTGTTCGACAATGGCGCCTAATTCTTCAAAATGTCGCATGTCTCAGAAGAATAACTCTCTGAGCGTTTCTTCTCGGTGCTCAATAATGGTGTAACAAATTAGAGAAAGGACGACGACGACGGCGAAATAACGACAAACTTTACGGGTTTTCTTTCCCAGGATTCGGTCAATTCGTCACGCTTGAATGCATAACTTCGTCAAAGAAATCTTGCGACTCTCAAAAGCGCAAATACGACGATTTTTGTTTTTTTTTTAAATTTATTTTTCCCTCGTCCTCTTCATGGTGTTTCAATCCGTTACAGAGAGTAATGGCGAATGAAACAAACATGTGAATTATATATGTATAATATGCGTATGAGAAAGAGCGGCTGACGCAGCCGCTCCGGTAATTCACTCTTGATGGCTCGTACACCGTGAAATGACTGGATACTTCTCGGACATTATATGCGCGCAAACGTGTACACTAGGGTGATGCAAAAAAAAGATTTTTTTACTTTTTTACAGCTCTATCGAAAAACGTTAGTACATTGAAAAAGAAAAAATTCCCAAAATTTGAGATAGAAAAAAAAATTTTTAGATAGTGCTCGAGCGGCTTTTCGGTCTTTTTTTAGATTTAATTTTTTATCTCTAAAAAAAGCAGTGTAATTGTTTTAAAAAAATCACATTTTTTGCTCCAAAATTTTATGTTTCAACAAAACAAAACAAAAACAGTTTAAATGATTAGTTCTTATTTTTCTGTATTTTTAACTACAGATTATCACAAAAAATATAGAGAACAGAATGAACAGAATAAGTGGGATGTTACTTGGAAGATCCGGCTGAACAATAATTTCTTTTGGTGCTAGACGGATACTTTTTCCTGTGTTCCTCAACAATTTGCAAAAAATCTTGTTTTTGGTCTTCATTTTTTGTGATGTTTTAACTGCAACTCGTTCTGCGAACGCCATCAACGAACTACAGTCAGTCAAGTGAGAGCGTGGTCGACTTTACCGACAGTTAATGAAAGATTTCGCTCTAATTCCTTCGCGAGCCGATAGAGGGAAGCTTTGTCCTTGATGCATTGTCAACAAAGGTTCAGTTGTCGTTGATCTTTTGAAAGAGAATCACGTTAAACGCCATGAGTGCTAAGTATGCGTCGCGCTACGAGGCTGTGTTCCTTTGCATCCACCCGAAAGGTCCCAAAATGTCGCAATCAGCGGCTGCTAAATATATGAGAAAGTCGAAGGCATTTGTACAGAAGTGGATACGGCGATATAAAGTGGCTAAAAATGTCGATGATTTACCAGAACGTGGTTCGATAGGAAAAGTGAACAAAAAAGATGAAAAAAGAATAGTGAATCTGTTTTCGCGGAATCCTGCTTTACCACTGCGGCAAGGACAAGCAAAATTAATGGCAAAACGTTTAGATATATCCTACGAAACTATCCGAACCCTTCTTCGTACTCATGATCTGAAATGGCGCAGCACAATGAAGAAGCCTCTGTTGACTGAAAAACATGTGACAAAGCTCTGTACTCAGTGGAAGACTCAATCTGGCATCGTTACATTGGATTGGCCGTCGCAGTCGCCCGATGCAAACCCTATTGAAAATGTGTGGGCATATATTGAACAGAAGCTTCGTGGAAGACGCACATACACTTTGAAGCAGTTGTCTTACCAAATTCGTCGGATCTGGAGATCCTTGCCACTAGAATACGCCGTCAAATTAAGAAAGCATGCCTCGGAGATGCCAGGCAATTATCGACGCCGGTGGTGACTGGACACATTATTGACCAAATTGCATCATTGTTTGTAATGTGTACAATGTATATATAAATATGAAAGTTTCATAAAATAATTTTTTTTATAAATTAACACGACAACGTACAATTGCTTGGTTTAAAAGACTCGAGTGATTTCGTCACATCGAAATCGTTGAATTTATTTCAGAGTTTTGAGCTCCCGTGCAGTTTCTTGGACGTTAATCCTGCAATTTGGGAGAATAACCAGGATTATAATACCTGTTTGACAACGTTCAAAAATATGCAAGTTGTGAATGATACGGCTGAGCGTGAAGTATCTTTGATGAAAGATTGTAACGGTCTTATCACAAAAAATGAAGACCAAAAATAAAATCTTCTGCAAATTGTTGAGGAACACAGGAAAAAGTATCCGTCTAGCACTAAAAGAAATTACTGTTCAGCCGGATCTTCAAAGTGACATCCCACTTATTCTGTTCATTCTGTTCTCTATCTTTTTTGTGATAATCTGTAGTTAAAAATACAGATAATAAGAACTAATCATTAAAAATGTTTTTTTTTTGGTTTTGCTGAAACATAAAATTTTTGAGCGAAAAATATGATTTTTTAAAAAACAATTACACCGCTTTTTTTTAGAGAAAAAAAATTAAATCTAAAAAAAGACCGAAAAGCCGCTCGAGCACTATCTAAAAAATTTTTTTTTAATCTCACATTTTGGGAAATTTTTTTTTTTAATGTACTAACGTTTTTCGATGGAGCTGTAAAAAAATAAAAAAATCGATTTTTTTTTGCATCACCCTAGTGTACACATAACGCAGAAAATAGTGACGAGTGCATGCCTCTTTGAATACACGCCTTTACGGTTTGTCCGAATGTCCGATCGGACACGATAGCGCATGATGGGAAATTGCTCATTATCGTTATTTATGGGGCTTAAGAGAGGCTCGAGCACGCTCCAGATGTTCACCATCGACGAAAATGCATCCAGAGCTATTAGAAAGTAGATTTCCTCATTCAACAGTGATACATCCAGAGATATGACTCGATATATCACTTATGTTCCTCTAGAGAATAAAGTATATGTAAAATATATCTAAAAATATATCAAAAATGTATGATATGTGTTGTTCAAAATTTATATATTTCTTATGTTTTTGTCGATATATTTTAGAGTACACTGTGACCTCGATTCCCGGCACCTCGATCTTTGCAATTGCAGCGTAGTGGGAGAAGCGCCAAGCCAATCGCGTCAGGCCGCCGTCAGCCACCAGCGGCGCAGAGACGGTTCTGTGCAATGTGCGCAACCCCACTTCTTGCAAGAGCCGGTCCCGCACAATTCCGATTATCGAGGTCACAGTGTATCGTGCAGCAATATATTAAGGGGTTATACGCAGGCGAGAGGTCGAAACAAAGCGATTTTTCAAGAATTTTTTCTGCAAGGACAGTTTACTTAGTTAACGTAAAAATGTAGATACATTTTTTTGTAAATTTTGACCTTATTTTGAAATTTTTCTTTCTGAAAAGTATTAATTATTAAAGCTGATCTCCGGGAGGTCCTCTAAAAAAAAAAGCCCCTTGTGGAGAGCCCGATATCTCTGAATTGGATCATCCAAAATAAAAATATAAAGAAGATTTCGTTAATATAAGATATAATCTAGTATTTAATAGAAGAAATAAGCAGAATATTTATTTTTGACAAAATGGCGACTTCTTTACAAAAAAAAAAGATTTATGATGCAAATTTTTTTGGCCTTAAATTGTTGATCAAATGGAAAATATTTATCAGATTGACCTGAAATGTTCTGTGTATATACTTGAATATATGTACATTACGGAAATGAAATAAAAAAATCAATTTTTTGAAAATCCTGACTGCGTATTAATGAATACATAGAAAATGTATTCAAAATTATATGCAAAAATATATTGGCAAAGGAATATTTTAATTCAGGAAATAATCGTATATATAATGTTTTCAAAAAATACGTGAATAAATAAAAACTGTTATTATTGTTCATAAACAGACTTAACGATTAATTATTAATTTTAAGAACCTGTCAACAATAAAAAAGTGTTAAAATAAATTCTAAATATTGGAAAAAAATACTATACGGTAACAAAAATTGGTATTCATAATAATTTATGAAAAAAAAAAAAATAATAATGTTCAAGAATCGAAAAAAAATAGTAGTTATTGAAATTCCACGATCGGACTAGTCTTAAAAATAGATAGTCTTGAATAGATAGATATTTGAAGCAAAAAATTAAAAAAAAAATCAAAAATGACACTCACTTTTAAAAACGCGATTCAAAGTTTAAATCTCAAAAAACTCATTCAAAAACGCGTCGAATAATTCGTTGTATTTTTTTCTGAAAAGGCCATAAAAAACAAAAATTTTGAAAAAATCAACTTTTAATTTGGACCACTATCAAAGAAGTTATGACCAAAATACCAAAAAAAGAGCGGTTTTTTCGTTAATTCAATATCTTTTGAACGGATAATAAAAAAAATCTCAAAATTCAACAGGAAGGGTCTTTTGATGGATACTAAAAAATATTAAAAAATTGAGGAAATAAAAAAAAAAGTTTTTCAAACTGTCTGATTTGGGATGGAACGCCCCATATATAGATTTTTAATACTGCTCATTTGATATGTATACACATGGACGTTGGGCTCTGGACGATTCCGCATAATCTTTCCTGAGGGGTATTTTCGCTTGCAATCAGGCCCTCCATGTGATTTACGAGACGTGCAATCATGTCCACAAGGGCAACAACTCACTCGGTTCGCCTCAGTTTTAATCTTCGTCTAATTAAGAGATAGCTCCGAGCGATAAAATCCTCTTCCCTCTCTCTCTCTCTCTCTCTCTCTCTCTCTCTCTCTC
>OX333077.1:18435421-18490071 GCA_946863875.1 Alloplasta piceator | reverse complement strand
ACATTTCGTTGAGTAATAAGGAAAAGACAATTTTTTCAATGATTTCCTTGACATTTTCGAGAATTAATATTAGTTTTGTGTTTCCTTATCAATTACCGATCAAATTGAGGCTGCTCGTTATTTCGTTGACATCGAAAAATAAGTCGATACAAAAAAAAAGTCTGAGTCATATCAGCTTAGAATTGAACGAGGTATCGAAAACCAAAACCAACGAGTGTTTGACGTTTTTCAGAAAACGCTTCAATATAGCAGATTTTTTTCGACTTCAATGAAAATCTCGATGGCTGAGGAGCTAAAAAACCTTAATTTTTACGAGTTCATAGCCGAACATTTGCTGTGAATTACTGAAATAGTGTGGAAACGATGCGAGCTCAGTAATTTTTGAAATATATGAATTGTTCATATTTTAGGTTCATGTTTTTTTAGGTTCAAATTTTTTCTTGATGAACCCTCAAGCAATTATCCTTAAATTACATGCACCGCAATCTCATTCTTACATTTCTACAAAAAATGTCCTTAATAATAAAAAAAATTACGAAAAATGAAAACCTCCACAAGATGTTCACATAAATTAAAATAATTTTTTCAAACTAAGACCCTCCATCGATTGCTCCCAAATTATGTGTCAATTACCATCATCATCGCAAAGTACAATTATGTAAAAAATTTCAGCCTCACATCAGCACAATTACGAAAGTTAAAAGGCCCGAAACTCTTCACAAATCCGGACTTTTTTTCCGAAACATATGTTTTTTACCACATTCTCGGACATTTATAAAATTTGGAACCGTTTCCCTTTCGACGAGTTCTGTTTCAGCCAGGTATCGTAAAAAAATACTTACAAAATTTTTTATTCTGACTATTAAAATTAAATTAATTGTTCGATGTGTTTTCATTGTTACAATGTAATTTTAACTGGCTTCGATTCGCTTTTTTTAAATATTCTTGTTAATTTTGTTTTCGAGATTTGTCATTAAGTAGACATAATGACCCCATATATGGGGCAAGTTGGAACAAAAAGCATGTTGTAACATATTACAACTTACCCCGTGTGCGTATATTGTCTTCTACTCTCTAATAAGTGTGCATGAATTTCTATGTGGGGCGGTCCATCCCAAATCGGACAGTTTGAAAAACTTTTTTTTTAGATTTCATAATTTTTTAATATTTCTTAGTACCTATTAAGAGATCCTTTATGTTAAATTTTGAGATTTTTTTGATTACTCGTTCAAAAGATATTGAATTAACAAAAAAAACCGTTTTTTTTTTGGTATTTTGGTGATAACTTCTTTAATAATGGTCCAAATTAATAGTTTTCTTTTTCAAATTTTTGGTTTTTTTATGGCCTTTTCAGAAAAAAATACAACAAAAATATTCGACGAGTTTTTGAATGAGTTTTTTGAGTTTTAAACTTTAAATGGCGTTTTTAAAAGTGAGTGTCTTTTTTTTTTGCTTTAAGCATCTATCATAATATTGCCAGTCTTTTCATTGTTACTATTTGCCCCGAGCCTGTTACAAGTAGCCCCAAACATGGGGTAAGTTGTAACGAATCCCATTTTTTCAAAACGTGTCTGGTGTAAAAGATGGGTAAAAATTTTAAATTATTTTTTAATTGGAATTAGTGCTCCAATATATACTTTACAAACCCGCTTACTTACAATCATAAAAGTATACATATTTTAGAAAATACAGGCCTTTTTCCAAAAACTGTTCCCGTAGTAAAAAACTCCATTCGTCGCCATTGAAAAATCCCCATTCATTCCCCATTACCAAAATAACCAACGGAGATGAATGCCGAATTGCCTAAGGGGATTTTCACCATTGAATTCCCCATTTGAAATCGAATGAGGATTTTCCAATGAGGATTGACTTCCCCATTTGAAACGGAATAGGGATTATCCTATGGGGATTCAATGAAGAAAACCCCCATAGGCAATTCGGCATTCATCTCCATTGGTTGCAGTTCATTCGTCACCATTGCAAAATCGCCATTCATTCCCCATTGCCAAAATAACCAATGGAGATGAATGCCGAATTGCCTAAGGACATTTTCGCCATTGAATTCCCCATTTGAAATCGAATAGGGATTTTCCAATGAGGATTTCCAATGAGCTAGTATTTCGTGCTCAAACTCGTCTAGATAAGCATACTCTTCGCACAATTCGTATGGGAGTTCAGCGGGTTGCCGTCCTGCGACATCTCGCGCCAAGTCTCGGAACTAACGCGACGCGGTTTCCAATGGACATCTTTGGGTAGTGCTGATCATTCAGTTCATCCGCATTTACTTCCCAATGGACATCATTGGGTAAAGCTGATCATTTCGTTCATCAGCATTTGCCTTCCAATGGACACCATTGGGCAATGCTGATCGCTCGATTCATCAGCATTTGCTTTCCAATGGGCATCATTGAGTAATGGTGATCATTCGGTTCATCCGCATTTGTTGTTCAATGGACGTCATTGGGCAATGGTGACTTTTCAATGGATATCCATTCACTGATCAATGGTCGTTCCTATACGCCATTGAAAAATGCGGAAATCTCAATGGGTCCCCATTCATTGTCCAATGGAGTCGTATGAGGACCATTGTTTGCCATTGGCGATTCAATGGAGTTTTTTACTACGGGTTACAACAAGTCTACTCCACTATGGTGTAAATGAAGATCGAATGTCAGTAATAGATCATAGGTCTAATATGAGCAGATTGTGATACTTATTACGCGGCAATAACAGCAATATCCTTCGAGCTGAACAAGATAATGTTTTATTCATGTTATTTTTTTTTTTTAATTTTTATTTCAATTATTTTTTTTTTCATATCCCGCCGTACAGCAATCGATGTCTCTTTCGCTGCTATGTCTCTCCATCTCGATATAAGAAGTAGAGTAGTTGTCGATACTGCATAGGAGTGTTTTCACGTTGTCAATCGGTTCGATGCACATGTCAGATAAGCTTCCCGTATATGCTCGAGTCTATTACGTATCGAGATAAATGCATAATATATATGATGCAATCCACGTTATTTCGCTCGGCCTCGACCCTGACCTTTTTTAATTTTTTTCATTTTTTAAAATCAAATAGTATACTATGCAAGGAGTATTTTGACCAATTTTTAAATTTTTATCGCATATATTTCAGAAGTTACAATTTTTCGAAAAATCTGGATTTCAGACATTTCGGAACCGTTCTAACGCCGATATCTCTTAAGTTAATCGATATATCGAAAAATGTTCGGAGATCGATTTTTTTCATATTAGTTCACACTTTCATAAAAAAAAGGGGAAAAAATTTTAAATCATCGTTGTCAACAATTTTTCAGCGTTTGAAGTGAAAATTATTTTTTTAAAAGATGATTGCCATTTATTATTTTTTTCTAAAAATTCTCTAAAATAATATGATGCATTATATGAATTTTAACGCTCCATCGTGGGCCCATTTTTCCTTCTATTTAAAAAAAAATAAATTCATTTTTTTTCACGAAAATTTTGAGTATTTCCTGTGAATAACTATCATAATTTTTGTTATTAATAATACTCGTTAGTGATAATTATTGTACTTATTTAGAATTATTAATTATAGTGAAAATTTTACAATTAGTAGCCCGATCTAATAAGTTGAAGAATTATCTTTCCATTACTTTCCTATAGAAGAAATGTATGCATTATAGGAGAATATATTAATGAAACACTTGCATTTTTTTTATCTTGAGAGAGTTATAGATATTTACTTTTCCACTCGTTTAAAAAGTTTACACAATCGAGACTGATCAGATATCAAAATCTATAGCACAAAAACTAAGCGACCGGTATAAACGGATGAAAACCATAACGGATTGCCAAAAATTGCACTGTGTTGTTCCTGATAATGATGGTGTAATAATATTACTTACGTGTATTTTCATGAAAAAAAGTTCGTGAAAAAAATTAAATTTATTTTTTTAAAAATAGAAGGAAAAATGGGCCCACGATGGGACTAGCGTTAAAATTCATATAATTCATCATATTATTTTAGAAAATTTTTCGAAAAAAATAAAAAATGGCGATCATCTTGAAAAAAAATAATTTTCACTTTACACGCTGAAAACATGTTGATCACGATGATTGAAAAAAATTTTCTCTTTTTTTAATGAAAGTGTGAACTAATATGAAAAAAATTGATCCCTAAATATTTTTCAATATATCGATTAATTTAAGAGATATCGGCGTTACAAGGTTTCTGAAATTTCTGAAATCCAGATTTTTCGAAAAATTGTAACTTCTGAAATACAGGTGATAAAAATTTAAAAATTGGTCGAAATACTCTTTGCATAGTATACTATTTTATAAGAAAAAAATGGAAAAAATTAAAAATGGTCAGGATCAGGGTCGAGCGAAATCGCGTGGATTGCCTCATATATACATAAACAAGACTTATACACGTCACTGTACATAATAAATGTGCCCAACAATATTTATTTTCACGGCAACTAGAAGCGGGAGTTAATCGACATGCTGGCTCTCTCAAAGCGGTGAGAAAGAAACACGTTGCAATCACGGTAACAACTTTTGCAAAATTAATAACAGCTCGAGAGGCACAAGCATATATACAAGGTGCTCGTTTTCTATGCCGGTGTTACGTTCATTCCAATTCATGACGGTTCGAAGTACATTACATGCGTGTAAGTGTGGTATGTACACACATGTGTGTATAAAGTAAGAGTAATTGTCGGTAATTTGCAGTCGTTAAGCGGGCAACATATACTCAACGTCGATGGGCGCCCGTTGGCCGTACGATATATATATATATATATATATATATATATATATTAGGGTGGTCTTTATTTAGGCTATGTTGTTTTTTCTTTTGACGATAGTGCTCAATCGGTTTTAAATAAATAAATAGAAACTCATACCAAATTTCAACTCGATATCTCAATTTTAACCTGGCCCCCACGGCAGTCAAAGTTTTAAAGGGGAAATACGTGTATTTTATACGGTCAATGATTTTAAAATTTTTTCAACTTAGTTAATATTTATTTGAAAATTTGAAACTTGGCACATATATTGCTCATAGTATAAGGTAAATTTGTAGTATTTTATCAGATTTTCCATCTTCGATTTTCGACATACCCTCCCGCTAAAAAGTTTGGACACATTTGTCGAATTTCGCACCACACTAAAAGTTTGATTGCGAAGTCAATAATGAAGATAGCTACATTTTCCAAGCGACGTTTGAAAGAGGACATATTAACCATCATTTTGTTTTTTTCGAAATTTCTCTACGATTTTTTTTGAGCCCGATACGCACTTTTGAACATGGCAAATGTGTTTTTATTCTTTTTTTACGAATCAAAACACATTTTTTAAAGTTTCCACGCATAGAAAAAATCGAAAAATGATTTATGATTCGTAAAAAAGGAGTTTCATACACATAGTTTTTTTGTCGAAAAGTAACTGAAAAAAGTGTACGTATTTCTCAAAAAAAATTATTTTTCATCCTCTTCCGTTTTAACACCTTTCAGAGTAAAATTTTTATTTTTTCTACAAGAGTGTATCCTCCGATTTTTATAAAATATAATTTGACAAAAAAGTACATTTAAAACCGCATCTTTTGATCGCTATCCCATCATGGAGAAATCGTTTTTCGATTTTTTCTATGTGTATGAAACTCCTTTTTTACGAATCAGGAATCATTTTTCGATTTTTTCCATGTGTGGACACTTTAAAAAATGTGTTTTGATTCGTAAAAAAATAATAAAAACACATTTCAATAAATAACAAAGGAATACGAACACATTTTTTTAAGTTTCATACACATAGAAAAAATCGAAAAATGCATAGAAAAAATCGAAAAGCGATTTCTCCATGATGGGATAGCGATCGAAAAATGCGGTTTTACATGTACTTTTTTGTCAATTTATTTGAAAAAAATCGAAGGATATACTCTTATCGAAAAAGTTAAAAGTGTACTTTGAAACGTGTTAAAACGGAAGCAAAAAATAATATTTTTTTTTGAGACATATGTATACTTTTTTTTTGTCGAAAAGTAACTGAAAAAAAATCGGCGTCCCAAAAAAAAATGTCGATGCAATGGCCGCTCGGTTATAGCTGGAATGCCTCATATGTATTTATGACTGTGAGTTCTTTATGCTCGTGCCATGAACGCGGTGAAACACGTTAAACATTATCCCCGTCGGCGTTACATGGCAGTTTCTCCGCTTAATACCAGCGTTGACGTTTTTGTACTTTGTATATTTATATTATCGTCTTGGATCGTACAATCGCAAATAAGCTCATTTTTTTAATCACCCATATCGTGCAGAGCCACCATTTTCTCCTTTGTACTTCGTCGTGCCTCCAATTATGGCTCATTATGCCCCATTATCTTGATAAACACATCGCAACGTTTCAATCGAGTGTTCTAGGCCATCTTTGTAATTTTATCGTTGAAACAAAGAGACAAAGTTGTCCGTGGAATGAGATGGGATTTTAGGGGGGGTGTGCGAATAGCATTCGAATTGAATCGAATAGAATGTTCGAATAATTCGAATAATTATTTTTTGCTCTTAAACTGATCGATTTCGATGAAGAAGCTATGTTGTTCTATCATATGAAGCATTTCACGTCAAAGTAGTTCCAACTGTCAAGAAAATTCATGATTTTTTTCAAATTTTTATATTACACATTTAAGCCGGAAAAAAATACAAAAAATTTTCTCGTTCCATTTCGTAACTCGAAAGTTATTTATCGTACGAAAAAAAAAGTACAACATGAAATTTTGGATTTTCAACGTACTTTTCACTGAAATTTTTTACGAACTTCTCCAAAAGCTCTATATGCCATTTTCGGAGGAAATAATTTTTTGATATTTTTTTTCTCAGAATTGACATCTTCGATTTGTCTATAGTTTTAACAGTTTTTTACTTGATATATTTACAGACTACAAAAAAATTGGCTCAATGGAGAATCCATTCCTTCCCATGCGTTTTTCATCCCAAATAAATACACAAATTTCTCTGTGCATTAACAGGGTTGAGACTATCTATAGATATTTTCTAAAGACTGCATTTTTATTTATTTTTTGTACGTTTTAAATTTTTTTTGACTTTTTTTGTTTTTATTTTTTTAAATATCTTTTTGTACATTTTAATAAACTTTATCAATGGACCCATGGACACCGATAAAGTCTATTCGAATTAAAGTCAAAGGCTACTCACGTCTCTCGATTGCAAAAAATAATTAATTCCACCTCTTTGGATACACCGACGTTTCTATGGCCAATGAGTACTTTTTTAGTTCGATTTGGGCATGATTTTTGGGAATGACGCAATGATACTGCTTTGTTCCTGGAATCGTCTTCGCAGTATCAAAACGGGATTATTTTATTATTTTTCCCTGTCTACGATTAATAATGATAACATTTCAATATCTACACTATTTCGTTAAGTCACTCCATAATGATCGATTGTATTAATAAAAATGCATTTGAAATAATGAATTCTCCTTTACGCCAATTTTTTTATAGTCTGTAAATATATCAAGTAAAAAACTGTTAAAACTGCGGACGAATCGAAGATATGAATTCTGAGAAAAAAATATCAAAACGTTATTTGCTCCGAAAATGGCATATAGAGCTTTCGGAAGAGTTTGTAAAAAATTTCAGTGAAAAGCACGTTGAAAATCCTAAATTTTATGTTTTACTTTTTTTTCGTACGATGAATAATTTTCGAGTTACAAAATAGGACAAGACAAAATTTTGGTATCTTTTTCCAGCCAAAAAATGTAATTTAAAAATCTGAAAAAGATCATAAATTTTCTTGATAGTTAGAACTACTTTCTAAAAATTTTTATGCGATTTTTGGCGATTTCAAAAAATGGGTTAGCTGACCTGACGTGGAATGCCTCATATATTTAACTTAATCATAATATTATTTTCATAGCTCACTACTGAAGTAAACTAAATTTTAATAAAATACAACTTTTAAAAGAAAGTTTCATTACCAACCTTTTAATAAAATGTAAAATTTAAAGTATTTCTTTAGATATTATGAAAATACATCGATATAAAAATTAACAAATACATTCAAAATGCTGATTGTTATAGTCAAGTGTAATTGAGTTTTTCAAATCGTTATTTTTATTTTTTCTTCCTGAGTTTTAGCCATTATTGAATGGTAAATAATACCAAACATCAAAAATGCCTGGAAAAATCATTTAAAAACGTTCTTACTTTCTTTCAACTATCGATTAATATTTCCGAAATTCGAAAAAAACAATATTGCACATCAATATGAGAGTATAATTTAAAAACTTCCAAAAAATACTGAAGAAAAAGATATTAATAAATGGAAAAACTAAAGAAAAGAATAAAATTCCACCTTTGACTAGAATTCGATTAATAGTTTTATTTAAGTGGTGTGTGAAAATTCGAATTTACGAATTATTCAAGACGAATCGAATAATTCGTAAATTGGAATATTCGCACATCCCTAGATTTTAGGTGAGGTTTTTTCTAAGGAAAGTCAATCTTCATTTGTTAGGACAGAACATAAGGGGTGAAGAATTAATGAAAAATCTTTTCAATAGAGTTTATAAATGAACCCTCAAAATTTCTCAAAAATATCTGAAAAATTATGATATTCGTTTTTCGCAATTTTTTGGAGCTCTTTCTAGATGCGAAAATTTAGTATTTGACCGAAATACTTGTTTTTTTCGATGTTCACTTTCAATACGATGAATAAAAAATATCTGTTTGGTTCGCAAGGATCAAGGATATCATTTATAAACACGTGCCATTTTATTTCAATTTAATATTTCGAAAATTACTGCGATCCATCAGAAGATAAATTAGTGGATTGACGAGATGCGAGATATTTTTTTGTTTCCAATTATTTTTGTCGCTGAATCGGCCAAACCTGTTCGAGAATTGCCATTCAGACATCAACTGTCCATTATGCATAATTATTTATTTCAATACCCAAAAGCTGCCGAGTGGTCTTAAGGGGGAGCAACATTTTGACGAGTCAAACAAATCGATTTTTTTTCCATTTTCTTGAAGCATATATATTGAAAGGTACGTAAATAAATTTTTAACTCAAAATCTCAAAAATTGACTGAGGTATACCCAAAAAAGGAGCAGGTCGTCCTTTGAGACTACCTCTCATCATATGGCCCGGAAATAGATAGTTTAAAGTACACTGCGACCTCGATTCTCGGAACCTCGATCCTTGCAATTGCAGCGTAGTGGGAGAAGCGCCAAGCCAATCGCGTCAGGCCGCCGTCAGCCACCAGCGGCGCAGAGACGGTTCTGTGCAATGTGCGCAACCCCACTTCTTGCAAGAGCCGGTCCCGCACGATTCCGATTATCGAGGTCACAGTGTAAGTATAAATATTTAAGATTCTTCAGAGATAAACCGAGCAAATGAAATTCCGGAGAACTGAGAAAAGATTTAAAAAAAAAAGTTTGCTATCTCTCCTGGAGATATTTCAAATTGGGCTAAAGCAGTTCTATCGCGCGTTCTTTATCTGAACGTGTCATATCAACAAGTCAAGGGGACACACAAGTGTTTGCGCACTGTCTAAAAAACGGTTGACCTAGATTTTTCAAAAACGTTCTCCATGTATCATCGTTCTGGATGCTTGGGTTCTTTTTTTTCCATCTAATTGTCGATTCCGTAGCACCAATGCGATTACTCCAACGAGTTAACGAGCACCGCTGACGGATATGAATTTTTCATGATTTGTAATGAACTCCACGTCTATTTATCTCGAATATGCAAAATTATATCATTTATTCAAAATGTCGGATACAGAGTTATTAATGTATGAATAATTTATCGCATCGGTGTTATTCCAGGACTTGAGCAATGACGTTTCACTGTCGTGCGTATCGATGACGATGTTTTTAATTGGAACGCAATTGTTTAATTGTTCAAAGGATACCTCAAAATAGATTGATGTACCCCAAATGGTTGGTAAGTCTTCTAAACTTGCCAAACTCCCTTCAGGGTCGGCTGATGTACCCCAAATTGTTGGTAGGTCGTATCAACATCCTCAACATGTCTGAAGGTAGGCTGATGTACCCCAGATTGTTGGTAGGTCGTATCGACATCCCCAACATGCTTCAAAGTAGGTTGATATACGCCAAATTGTTTCAAAGTAGGTTGATACACCCCAAATTGTTGATGTGTCCTTTGCGGTACGCCAAATTGCTTCAAAGTTGGCTGATAAACCTCAAATTGTTTGTAAGGCAAATAACTATTTTTAGGTACGTCAACTTGCTTCAAAGTCGGCTGATGTACCAAAAATGGATTGTCAGTTACTTTGTGCGGATAGAACTGCGTCGATGTTGGTTGACGTCTGTAAAACTGCAATGCCAAGAGTTGTCGAGTTAACTAACATCTTTCGATGGTTCCTCAAACCATGGATTGATTGATCATATTACCTGATTATGGGGGAGTCCCGTTCGTAGTTCCCACTTTACGCCGTTGTAGAAATTCGATGGTACATGCTGTAACTCGTTAACATGATCGGGTTCGGCATCGATACCAATTCTGATCACCGCCAACAAAAAGACAAACAGTGCTTGGTACTCCATGATATTTCTCACGAGGTTAAAACTATTAACAACGATGTTTAAAAGTTACTTTTGATCGACACTGAACCAAAGTAGCGGCGATGTTGTTCCAACAAAAGCGTTGGAAGGATCTGATGTTGTTTCTTCGGATTTCCGCTCTTTATATACCATCAACCCTCCCTGGACTCGTATGTATTTCAACCCGTTTTTCAGGGACCACTCTGTGGAATAGTTAACCACTTTGGGATAATTTATCGTCTTCAAGTGTCCTTGACAAAAGGTGATCCCAAGTCTTTGTGAATATGGCAGATCTTTTGGAACAATAACGCACGAATTTAGGAAAACAGATCCGGTATCCGTCCGACGACATCGATCGGGGCGAAAACCGGCTGCGATGCTCGCAAAAAGAAATGCATTGCAAAAAGATCGCTCGACCTACAACGCCCGCAAACATTTTTCATTGCGGACTCACCCTCGTCTGGTTTTTTTCCTTTCGCCATCAATAAATCAAATTTGAGTGTAGATTAAATCCTGCATCGAATCACTGCCTGATTCACAGTTTTACGCAGAATTGTATGCACTTAAAAAATAGACACGGTTCCTGTGACAATTCTTGTTAAATAATTGGGTCATTCCGTGTCAAATCGACCAATAGTTGGAATCGACCCCTTTCAATCTCGATGACGTTTGGTCAGAAGTTGTCTTTTATCATAAAACGAAGTTCTACTGAAGGAAAAAAATTAAAATTTTCTTCGAAAGTTATGCAAAATTCAAAATTTCACCATTTTTTCAATTTTTCAAGTTCTTTTTTTAAATATCTCGAAAAATATTATAATTATAAAAGAATCGTTCTGGGTTCGTCTTAAAAAGTATACTTGAGGCTACGAAAAAAAAATATTCCGAAATTTTTTTTTTGAAAAATGATGAATTTGGAGAATTTTGAATTTTTTTAAATCCCAAAAATCCACGATCAACATTACTGACCTTAAGAAGTCCTGCAATTTTCAGAAAGGTTTTTTTATTTCAAAAATATGAATTTAAGTGAAATTTTTTTTTTTAACCTTTAAGTTAAGTAAAGTTAAGCAATCATGTAATTTTGTAATCTTGAGCAGTAAAAATTTCATAATTGAAAAATTGTGATAATTGAAAATTTAATAATCGTGGAAATCCACGATCAACATTCAGTTGTTTGTTCAATTTTTTTTTCGAATAATACCTTGTACTGTTCTTAAAAGATCCTGAAATTTACAGAAAAGTGTTTTTTTTTGTTTCAAAAATATGAATTTTTGAATTTGGGTAAACAAATTTTTTTTTTTACCTCCAAGAAAAGTTGAGCAATCATGTAATTTTGTAATTTTGAGCAGTAAAGATTACATTATTGCTCAACTTCACTTAATTTATAGATAACAAAAAAAAATTTTTCCAAAATTAAAAAATTCGTATTTTTGAAACAAAAAAAACCTTTTCTGAAAACTTCAGGATCTTTTAAGGTCAGTACAAGGTATTATTTAAAAAAAATAGAACAAAAAACTTAATGTTGATCGTGGATGTTCACGTTATTAAAAAATTCTCCAAATTCATCATTTTTCAAAAAAAGTGATCGGAAATTTTTTTTTTCCGTCTCTCCAAGTATATGCTCTTTAAGATGAACTCAGAACAATTTTTTCGTAACGATAATAATTTTCGAAATATTTAAAAAATAAACTTGAAAAATTGAAAAAATGGTGAAATTTTGAATTTCCGAATAAAAAAATGTAATTTTTTTGCTCTGTTAGGACTTTGTTTTATGATGAAAGAAAACTTCTGGCCAAATTTCATCGAAATTGAAAGGGGTAGATTTCAACTATTGGTCAATTTGACACGGAATGACCCAATTGTTTTTGCCAATGAAGAAAAATGTAAAAATTATTTACCAAGCATTGCAGAGTTTTTTTTCACTTTTCATTGATGGAATAATTTTTTTTTTTTCGTTCACCCAAACGTTCGTAACTTTATACCATTTTTAGAACAATGGATTTATATAAAGATAAATCCTTGCAATCGTCTCACACCCACAGAAAAGATTTATTTGAAACAAATAAAATTTGCTTGAAACAAATAAAATTTCTTATTTAAATATGGGCCTAATACGGTTTTATTAGTATCAAATATTTGGATTTATTTAAATTCAAGTTCACTATTTCTTAGCTTCTTTTATTTGGCCGTAATGAAATATTCATTTGCCTGCAATAAATAAGTTATTTGCTTCAAATAAAAATTTATTTGATGGTAATAAAAAATTTATTTAAAAAAGCTTTTATTGAATTTGTATTAGTGCCACTAATAATTTTTTATTTGTTACAAATAAAGAATTTATTTGGTCATGACCATCTGTTCCATGACCATCCATAACCTAAAAATGTGGGACTCACGATTAATATGGAAATATGGGAATAATATGGGAAATGGGGGAATTTTGATTAATATGGGAATATACGAGATCATCCGATTTTTGGGTGTGAATAACTTTTTTTGGCCAATCAGTCTTGGTTGTTTGCTCACTCATGTGAATCATGCATGTTAACAACCTATTGACTTTTGAAGACGTCGATATATTCTTCGATCCCCGAATCGCAAAGAAAATCTCGCGTTGTCTCGTCCACATCACAATATTTCACTAAAATCACAAAATCACGTACAAACGGAAACACGTACATACACGTGAATATGCCAACTCTGGACTGCTGAGCGTCGTCACGCGCCAGCGAGCAACGCCATATTTTGCGCGCAGTACGACTCAGCGCACATTTAAATAAATTTTATTTGACGTAAATAAATTGATATTCAAATTTATTATTTTAAATAGATCATTTGTTTGATTTAAGTAAATCGCTGTGTCGACGAACCAATAAACACTGCGACCTCGATAATCGGTACCTCGATCTTTGCAATTGCGGCGTAGTGGGAGAAGCGCCAAGCCAATCGCGTCAGGCCCCCGTCAGCCACCAGCGGCGCAGAGACGGTTCTGGGCAATGTGCGCAGCCCCACTTCTTGCACGAGCCGGTCCCCACGGATTACGATTATCGAGGTTGCAGTGTAAATATGGTATTTATTCGGCACCAGTAAATAAATGTACATGTTCGTTTCAAGTATGACTAAATGGCATGATCAAATAAAATCTTCGTCAATACAAATAAATCCTTGTTAATTGTAAATAAAATTTTCGCAAATATGTGAATTTATTTGATTCTAATAAATCCTTTCTTTGGGTGCAGCCTCTCGCGAGACGTATAATCAACCGGCGCGCATCTATCTCAGGCCATCTTTATAGTTCTTGATTGTAAGAGTGATCCTCCTCGGGGCAAAATAATAACACCTTGATCAGGACGACGGGTAAGAATGTCGTAAAAGCGTCGGAGCACGATGATACGTCGGGGCTTTTGACGATGTGCTAAAATCGAGCTAAACGTCCACGTAAGTGGAATATTAATGACAGCGATATTTCATAATTACAACGATATATAGAGCTCGAGCGGAGAAACAAGACCAGAGATGGAGAAAGAATATGTAACATCGATGAAGGAGGCGTTATGAGACCGTCGAGCTTGAAGGTTTGCCGAGTATGGAACCTTCCCCTCGACCGCAGAAAGAGTTTTACGATGCAATTGCCGCTGCTTTTGCATCGTTGCGGTAATGACGCGGCATAAATAACAGATTGTTATACCGAGAATTGTAATTCATTTCCTTTGCTTGATTTTATTTTCTCGTGCGACGCAATAAAAAAAAAAAGGTTCTCGCGTCACGAGACATTTTATGGAGTCATCAGGAAATAGTGACTAGCTCAAAAAAATCTCGATTTTCTACACGGATAATGCAATTTATATCGCTATTTTCATTGAAAACGGGAATATTTATCGGATCAAAATATGTCGTAAGTGACTTTTTTCGTGCACTATCCGGTTGGTACACTTTTACGTCGTAGAACCCGTAGTAAAAAACTCCATTGAATCGCCAATGACAACCAATGGTCCTCATACGACTCCATTGGACAATGAATGGGGACCTTTTGAGATTTCCGCATTTTTCAATGGCGTATAGGAACGACCATTGATCAGTGAATGGATATCCATTGAAAAGTCACCATTGCCCACTGACGTCCATTGAACTACAAATGCGGATGAACCGAATGATCACCATTACTCAATGATGCCCATTGGAAAGCAAATGCTGATGGACCGAGCGATCAGCATTGTCCAATGGTGTCCATTGGAAGGCAAATGCTGATGAACGAAATAATCAGCTTTACCCAATGATGTCCATTGGGAAGTAAATGCGGATGAACTGAATGATCAGCATTACCCAAAGATGTCCATTGGAAACCGCGTCGCGTTAGTTCTGAGACTTGGCGCGAGATGTCGCAGGACGGCAACCCGCTAAACTCCCATACGGATTATGCGAAGACCATGCTTATCTAGACGAGTGTGAGCACGGAATATTAGCGGAAGTCGGTGTCCAAAAAATCCATGCAAGGAGATCTTGCCGACTGATGCCCATGGGATAATCCCTATTCCGTTTGAAATGGGGAAGTCAATCCTCATTGGAAAATCCCTTTTCGATTTTAAATGGGGAATTCAATGGCGAAAATGTCCTTGGGCAATTCGGCATTCATCTCCATTGGTTATTTTGGCAATGGGGAATGAATGGCGATTTTTCAATGGTGACGAATGGAGTTTTTTACTATATGAAAGAATCTCCATTGATTATCGCCATTCATTCCCCATTGCCTACAAAAACCAATGGAGATGAATGCCGAATTGCCTATGGGAATTTTCTTCATTGAATCCCCATAGGATAATCCCCATTCCGTTTCAAATGGGGAAGTCAATCCTCATTGGAAAATCCTCATTCGATTTCAAATGGGGAATTCAATGGCGAAAATCCCCTTAGGCAATTCGACATTTATCTCCGTTGGTTATTTTGGCAATGGGGAATGAATGGGGACTTTTCAATGGCGACGAATGGAGTTTTTTACTACGGGAAGAACGAAACAAACGTGTGAATTGGAGTCATTACTCAGCTCTAACGAAAATGACAAATGTGACGGATATCTACGACTTTGGATACAAATTATCCTGAAATGAGGCTTTTAAAATTCTGCTGATTATAATGCAACTGTGTTTCGCGGAATATTGTTTAGTTATTAATCAGATAGTGCTTTGGAATGTAGCAAAACTCGATAGAATGTATTACGTCGTATTTCATTCAATTCTCGAAGGAATTGAGAGCCATGATTGCAAATTTACAAAAGATTAGAGCGTTTGTATAATCATATTTGAGAAATGGAAATTTTTTTTTTCACAATGAAAACACCGAAGCAATTCTTTGTGAGGTCAATTCCGAGTGTTTTTAATCATCAAGTGCATCTTGATAAGGGGGCGTCCATTAATCACGTGAGACTCACGATGGAAGGGGGGGGGGGGGTACTTGAAAATATCACGATTGATCACATGGGGGGGGGGGGGGGGTCTCGGGCAATATCACGTGTATTTTTTTAGTGCTTTTTTCATAAAACTTAGCATATTTGGGATTTTTTTTAAACTTACCGACAAGCGATAAATTTATTTATATTAATAGAATTAACGATTTTTCACGGTGAAAATTGTTAGGAAGTGTGAATTAGATTGAAAAATTCATTATTTTTTGTTGCATTTAAGCGATGCGAATTTCAGCATCATATTTATACTTACTAAATGTTGATAAAATAGAACATATCATATGGGGCATTCCATGTCAAATCGACCACTTTTAAACCCGACCCCTTTCGATTTGGTTGAAATTTTGTTTTCCTTTTCTGCCCAATTAAAAATATTTTTCAGGAAATTTTCAAATTTTTGTATCCAACCCAAAAGAAAAAGCTTTTATTTTTTAAATGACTATAGCTTCTTCAAAAATTGACTAATTTGGACGTTCTTTTTATTGAAAATTTTTATTTTTATATATATTTTCAAAAAAAAATACAAAAAAAATGTTAAGATATTCAAATCTAAGAAATTTTTCACTTTTTTTGGAGAAAAATCATCGTTTTATCGGAGTTCGCATTTTTTTCATTCAAAAAATACTTTCATCAATTCCGGAAAAAATGCCGCCCAACCTGGAGTAGGTCGACATTTCCTTTTATTGTTTTCTAACGATGATTGAAAAAAAAAAGTTCTCAATTGGACTTATTTCACAAAGTACCACTCTGAAAATTTTTGAGGATTCATGAAGGACCTCGGAATTTAAAAAATTCAGGAGAAATAGAAAATTGAAAGTGGTAATCGTGGATTGTTTTTTTTTTTAAGTGAAAAAAAATAGAAGAAAAAGTCGAGCCACTCCAGGTTAGGCGGCAGTTTTTCTGGAATTGATCAAAGTATTTTTTGAGTGAAAAAAAAATTCAAAATGGCGAACTTCGATAAGAAGATGATTTTTCTCGAAGGAATGAAAAATTTCATAGATTTGAATATCTTAACATTTTTTTGGATTTTTTTTTTCGGAAAGTACATTCAAAAATGAAAAAATTTATAAAAACGTCCCAATTAGTCAATTTTTGAAGAAGTTATAGTCAATTAATAACAAAAACGTTTTCTTTTGGGTTAGATAACAAAATTTCAGCTAAATCGAAAGGGGTCGAATTTAAAAGTGGTCGATTTGAAATGGATACTTGCCCCATGGGCTCATTATGTCTACTTAACAAAATCTCTAAAAAAATAGAAAAAAAAATTCAAAAAAAGTAAATCAAAGATAGTTAAATTTACATTGTAACAATGAAAGCACAATGAACAATTAATTCAATTTTGATAGTCAAAATCAAATTTTTCGTAAGGATTTTTTTTATTATACCAGGGTTGTCATAATTTATAATTTACCATTCCTGTTGATGCTAGGGTTGTTTCTCGTTATTAACTCGCAAATCCGTGGATCCAGAGAGCGTGATGATCATGTCATGGAAATCATGGGTAATGCATGATAAATGCATGTCCTTCATGGACATGCACTAAAATCGACTGGTACTCACGTCGTGGTCCTTTAATGGTCTCTATTTTAAGAACAGCCACAATGTCACATGCACGGAATTTCGCACACTCTCTGTTATACCCATAGATATATTTGTGCATGGTTATTTTAGGTACATCAGCGTGTATCTGCCATGCGTAAAGTAGAGTTTGTTGAGCATGAAATTTCCTCCTCCCTCGTTCGATACGTGCGCTGTATGCATTAGTGATACGTCGTACTTAAATGTACGTGTACACGTTTTCACCATGCGTGAATAAGCGGCCTCGTGTAATGCATACGCGATCCCCGGACGCAGGATACATAAATTTTGTGAACGACGATGGTGAAACTACAGGAGAGTCGAGGATACGCCCATTGAACGAACACGCCAAAGTGCTCACACATTCAGACGAATCGTCAGTAGCGAAAGATACGCTGTACAAAGTATCATTGATTCTCTGAAAGACCAGAATTAATTTGATCCTCATTTCAGCTTTCAGAATTGCAGTTATTGCAGTTATTGCAGTTATTGCAGTTATTGCAGTTATTGCAGTTATTGCAGTTACCAGAATTAAGACCAGAATTGATTTGATCCTCATTTCAGCTTTCAGAATTGCTTTCAGAATTTTTGAAAAATATTCCAGGGACATTTCTAGCCTCGAGAAAGTTTAAAAAATAGTTTACTTTTTAGAAAAATTCACTTGTTATAAAAAATTTCCAAAAAAAAATTCGTTAAGATGTATGTTGGGTCTTTATTAAAGCGGTATTCTGCAATGAGAAAACAATATAATTCTATGTACCAGGATTTGTTGACTATTAACATATGTAAAGTTGGATATCGCGAAATCAATATTTTTTAATAGCTAACAAATTTTGTAACAGATAATGAATATTTAAATAAAAATGCCAACTAAATATATTTCTTTGCTATAAATAAACTTTTTTCTTAGTCTGGTCTAGAGCAGAGTTGTAAATAATGCATTACTGTATTTATTACCCATTACACTGCATAATGTGAAATGAATGTGTGTTCCATTACAATTAAAAGAAGTAATAAGTAATGGATGCATGTCCCATTACTAATAAAAAAGTAATGTGTAACTGATGCATGTGCCATTACAAATAAAAAAGTAATGTGTAATGGATCCGTGTTCCATTACAAATAAAAACGTACTGTGTAATGTATGCATGTTCCATTAAAAATAAATAAAGTAATGTGTAATCGATGCATGTCCCATTACAAAGTACAAAAGTAATGTGTAATGGATGCACGTCCCATTACAAAATACAAAAGTAATGTGTAATGGATGCACGTCCCATTACAAAATACAAAAGTAATGTGTAATGGATGCATGTCCCATTACAAATATGTAATAAAGTTATGTGTACTGGATGCATGTGCCATTACAAATAAAAAAAGTAATGTGTAATGGATCCGTGTTCCATTACAAATAAAACAGTACTGTGTAATGTATGCATGTTCCATTAAAAATAAATAAAGTAATGTGTAATGGATGTATGTCCCATTACAAAATACAAAAGTAATGTGTAATGGAAGCATGTCCCATTACAAATAAAAAAGTAATGTGTACTGGATGCATGTGCTATTATAAATAAGAAAAAGTAATTTGTACTGGATGCGTGTTCCATTACAAATAAAAAAGTAATGTGTAATGTATGCACGTTCCATTACAAATTACAATTTAAAAAAAATTACCTTGCAGCGGAGAAATTCTATTACAAATAGAAAAATTGCCGTGCTCGTATCAGAAACTTGTACATTGCTGTCTCATTATTTTATTTCGCTCACTAAAATTTCATCCACTATTATCACAAATGATCCATAAAGTTAAAAAATAGAAAAAAAGACAGTTCATCGTTAAATATGAAATACGAAAATGTACTCAACCCCAAAAATTATCCAACTTTATATTGAACTTTCCTTTTACACGCTGTTACTCACAATTATAAGCAATCTGATAAAAATTACAAGTTACTGCTACAAAATTTGTCGATTTATTGAATCCCTAAATAATGTGCATGTTCTTTTTTTTAATTTTATGGATCATTTGTGATAACTGTGGATGAACTTATAGTGAGCGAAATAAAATAATGAGACAGCAATGTGCAAGTTTCTGATATGGGCACGGCAATTTTTCCATTTGTAATGGAATACTCTCCACTGTAAATTACTTTGTTTTAAATTGTAATTTGTAATCGAACGTGCATACATTACACATTACTTTTTTATTTGCAATGGAACACGCATCCATTACACATTACTGTTTAATTTGTAATGGCACATGCATCCATTAAACATTACTTTTCGTTAATTGTAATGGAACCCGCATGCATTACACATTACTTTTTTCATTTGTAATGGGACATGCATCCATTAAACATTACTTTTTTCATTTGTAATGGGACATGCATCCATTACACATTACTTTTTTCATTTGTAATGAAACACGCATCCATTACACATTACTATTTTTTATTTGTAATGGAACATGCACACATTACACATTACTTTTGTAATTTGTAATGGAAAACTTGTCCAATACACATCGAATAAAGTAATGGGTAATGAATTACTTTTACATTACTATTTTCACAACTCTGATCTGGAGACATTGACTTTGAGCATTTTTTCTAGCTCGATAAAAAAATATATTTTTACCATTAATTTTTTTGCAACATATTTGTTAATATTTTGACAATAAACAAAAAAATTTTGATTTTAAAAAATGAAAATTAAGTCAGTTATAAGCTGGTAAAGTTGGGGCTAAGGAAAGCCAGGCACGATTGCAACTTTTCCAGCTATTAGAGATAAAATTTAAAAAAATATTCTTCAGGGGTCAGGGTGCTCTAGGATTTTCGAAAATTGATTTTTTTGTTGTTAAAAAGGTACCTCAGTATCTACAGATTTATATTCCAAAAGATTATGTACGTAAATAATCACTAAGTACTCGATTTTCGTATTTTAGTGCAACCCCTCTTCATCCGCAGCGAGCATTCTACAAACTTCAAACGCGTTTATCTCAGAACTACATTTTTCAAATCGGCCGAACTCATAACTCAAACAAATTTCAACCAATTCATCTGGAATTTCAAACGTACATTCAAAATAACGTTCTCCAAAGCACTGCGTAAATTTTTTTCATTATATTGCATAGTTCCTTTTTTATAAACAATTCCTTGACGATTTTCTCATTAAATTTTTTACTTTTTGAAAAAACTTTTGGTGCCTCGTCGTAACTCAAAAATTATAGGAGCTGTTGGTGCGGCCATCGACCTTCTAGAAATTAAGGGGTCCTCGGAAAAATGCTGCACAGTCGCCATTTTGATATGTATCGTCATGAAAAAAAAATTTTGTATTGCCTATTAAATGTATAGTAAAGCACTTTTTCTGTAAATCCGATTTATTTTATGATTTAACTGAAAAAAATGACGAAACATGTGAAAACAATTTTTTTTTCAAAAGTCCAGACCAGACCCCCTTAACCCTGTTAACTGGCTTCCGGATAACCATTTAACTACAGTTAAATTCAATTAGACTCAAATTTCTCTGCGAGCCCGAAGTCTCAAGAAAGTCAGCCATCATGAAGTGTCCTGAATTTCAAAGTAATACCAAAGAAACATTTATACAGAGAGCCAAAGAGCTGACGAGACAAACAAAAACCGAGTTGGCTTCATTGTGGTTGAGGTTGAAGTCTCATGCATTCGAATACACACGACCGAGGAAGAGTTTACCACCCTGTCTCTGGCATACAAATGAAGAGTATAAACATGTCGTCATTATCTGTCGGATTTATAACTCGGATAGGGACGACACGAGCTGGCGGTTTGTCCTGCGCCTCGTTTGACGTGTACAGGTGGCATTCTTCTCTTTCTCTCATTCCTTCTCCTCAATCCTTCTCCTCGAGTCTCGAAATTCTTGGCCTGGCCACGTCCGCCATTTTGAGTGGACGTGAATGTGCCCGGATCGTCATAAATCAAATTAAAAGACATTTTGGGACCCGTCCTTTTGATCACGGGGATTTCATCAAGGAGACACTTGATTGCCCATCAAAGACGTAATTTGATTCGTGCAAATCGTACATTTTTGAAGTTGCACAGCCACAAAGGAAACCCGGATTTCTTCGATGAATCTCAGTAGGGGAGATCGGGGACAGTTGTAACAATCTTTATTTTGGCTTTTCCTGGGCCCAAAGTATAATGCTTAAATCACACATATACCGAACGTATACGAACGTGCTATCTCAAATTGTGCTAGAAGAACGTGCTATCTAAAATTGTGCTAGAAGAACGTGCGATCTCAAATTGTGCTAGAAAAACGTGCTATTTCAAATGGTGCTAGAAGAACGTGCTATGTCAAATTGTGCTAGAAGAACGTGCTATCTCAAATAATGAAAGAAGAAGGTGGTATCTCCAATTGTGATCAATTGTGATCAATTGGAGATACCACCTTCTTCTCTCATAATTTGAGATAGCACGTTCTTCTAGCACAATTTGAGATAGCACGTTCTTTTAGCACAATTTGCGATAGCACTTTCTTCTAGCACCATTTGATATAGCACGTTCTTCTAGCACAATTTGAGATAGCACGTTCTTCTAGCACAATTTGAGATAGCACGGTTTTTCATACTGCCGTCAATATGTAGCACGATAATCGAGATATTCGTGTTTATCGAAATCCGCAAAAGTTTACTTTGGGCCTGACAATACCAATACACCGCTCTGGTCAAGTCTGTTTAGTGCGGATGTTTCTAGCCTAGTAACCAAATGTGAGGAACTGCTAGACGCATCATGTGCCTGCGGGACACGGTGGTGCCTATTATAGTTTGGGAGATATTCGCTATGTTACAATTGTACCCTGTTACTTTTGTCCACGGTCTCCCCTACTGAAGTTCCGCATCGTCCCTTTTCTTCATCATTATTATCCAGCTGCTCTGTTTCAAATCCCAATGAACACAACAAGGCTTTCCAATGGTGACGTGGATTCGCGGACAGTAATTGCAATATCGAAGGCAATCAAATTCTCTTTGTTCGTCGTCAAGCTCCTCCGGGTCGTTATATTCTTCATGCCGCATCCGGAAGAAATAAATTTCCCTCCCTCATTGGTATGCTTTGTGCTGTGTTCTCCCAGGTGAATATACCGCCAATCTTTGGATCCCTTCTTCCTTCTTGCAATTTTCTTTCTTCCCTTCCGTCCTGTTCCATCGCGCACAGATATTCACCGTGGAGCGAGATGTTTGATTTATTCACCAAGCTGACGAGGTGACGTAAAATAAACAAGAATGAATAGCATTACGTGTCGATGAGGACTAGAGAAGAATCTCGATGCTGTTTGTGCACAATTTCCTCTGTCTTACTGTATCCGTTCCTTGTCTCTCCCGTTCTCTCGTTAAAATTTCATCTCTGGCAATAATAAGCAACCAAACGAAGGGATTTGTTTGCGATCATCCGAATCAACTTGACATTCTCTCGACATCTTTCGTCCTCACAAATTAATTCAGAGGAGGCAGCGATCCTATTCTTCCTCGTCCCCTTTCAATTATCAATCCTTATTTGCCATGAAAGTGGATCACAGCACCACCTTAACCATATAGTTGAATGTAGAAATTAAGGGGATGCACGACCCAGGGACTTATATTTTTTATTCGTTTTTTATATATAATAAAATCAAAATTGCTGCTAATTGGGAAAACCAACAAAAATTAAATCTTTCCTCCACTAAAATAGTTTTCAAAAAGCTCAAGAGACCATTCTTGACGTAACGTTTGAAGAGGCATTCAATAGTAACCTTAATTTCGACCTCGACGATTACCTTCAAGGTTATGTCAAGGTCAACTTTTTAATTTCAAATGCAAACCCCTTTTTGACATCAGCAATCGATAGAGCAAAACATGTTTCATTCAAATATGTACTCAGGTCATACTAGTATGTACATTTTGACCTTGAAGTTCCTATAAGGTCAATTAAACTTGAACAAGATGCGGATACTTCTGGGAATAGAAGCTTTTCAAATTCTTTCGTAACAAGCGAAGTTACCAATTTTAACAAGGCGCATTTAGTAGTGACCTTAACGATGACCCTCAAGCTGATTTCAAGGTCGTCTTTTGTTTTTTTTTTTAAATAGAAACCTGTATTTTTGCGTTCTGAAATCGAAATCAATTTTTTCGGAATAAGTTTGATTTCAGAACTCAAAAATACAGGTTTTCATTGAAAAAAAAGTTGACCTCGAAATAATCTTAAGGTCATCGTCAGTCACTACTTAATGCGTCTTATTAAAATTAATAACTTTGCTCGTCACGAAAGAATTTCAAAAGCTTCTATTCCCAGAGGTAAGGACACCTTCTTCAAGATTAACTCACCTTAGAGGACTTTCAAGGTCAAAACGTATCTATGATCTAACAATAAATACATAGTTGAAAGTAAAATTTTCCGCCATATCGATTGCCAATGTCAAAAAGGGGGTTTCCATTTGAAATAAAAAAGTTGACCCTGAAAAAACCTTGGAGTTACCTTCAAGGTTATTATCGTCAAGGTTAAAGTTGAGGTCACGATTGAATTTTTCGTCATAAGTTACGACAAGAATGACCTTCACGTTTTTGAAAAATATTATAGCTGAGAAAATATTCAACCGTCCCGTTACTTTTGTGACACCCTGTATATAGTCTCTCGGTTTGGGTATAGCCTTCAGTAACACCCTTCAGTAACACTGGACTCCCGATTTCAGTTACTGAAATCGGGAGTCCAGTGTACTTCCCAGGAGAACTATATTAGATGAAGAATTTTTTTTTCCTCATAAAAACATGTGTTGAAGTTACCTACTGTAACGACGCCATTTTGTACCTCAAATGTATATGAAAAATATTTTTGTAGACCTTGATGCATGAAGAATAAAATCTCAGAACTTTATTTTGATTCATTGGTTGGTCATCAATGAAAAAAAAAATTCCAAAAATGCTTTTCAGCGCGCCTGGGTCGTATAATCTCTTAAATGACACTTCACGGGGCCAACGGCAACACTCTGTTTTAATCAAGAATCCGCAAGCAAAGTTTCTCGTTTCTTTCTCGGAGCTGCGTGTATGCTCGCTCGTAATAAGAAACGAAAAAGGTTGCAGTAGCATCACAGCGAATCAGCCGTATAATGGCGGTACGTGTTTGCACGAGTAGGTATTATAAAATAAAAATGAAAAAAAGAAGAAAAATGCAAAATAAGGAATCAGCTCTCGGCAGTAGCAGTAGCAGCAGCAGCAGAAACGCGGCTAAGCGGAGCAACTGCCTTCGCTGCCAGACTGGCAACGCGAAGGCAGAACCGACTCTCCACAGATTTTTCGTGACAAGATAAGCCACGTCCTGTTTACTCTGGACCGCCTGCCTTCACGAAGATGCTCGTGAACCCTTTTAATGGCGTCGTAACGCCCGAGCACCCACAAAGTCGTATATCACCGGTACACTTTGGTTGCCCCTTCTTCCTCTTTTTCTCTCCCTATTGCTCTCTTACCCTCTCTGGCACGGTAAAAACTCTCGGAGTTACGAGAACTTGCAAGAGGCTACACGATTTTTCCGCATGTCTTCAAAGGCAGAAGACATCGGCGCGGAATTGCTCTCGAAATATCAACGACAATGCGACAGAGATTTGCTTGATTCAATGCTCTTTCCGTTGTAATTTCGGAACATTTCATGCCCATTGGAAGCGGAGCCGAATGTGCGAGGGAAAAAATAAGGTTAATCCTCCTTGAAGTTTATTTTGTTCGGGAGGCATGATCCGGAATTGAAAGAGAACGTGAATCTTTGAATTGAGATCAATCACAATAAACCCTCCATGGTCACCAGGGGTCAAAATGACCCCAGTGCAACTTTGAGCCATAATTTCAATCTGTTCTCGCCGACCAAGAGCACTGGCCTGCCATCTAAGGATGCTTTGGACTTCCCTTCGCTGTGGCATTCGAAACAAAACATCTTGCACGAGCTGGGGTCAGTTTGAACACCAGTGTGACCATTGTGTAATTTTATGGGGTAAATTTTGTTTGTTTTTCCTTTTTTCCTTTGTTGAACATCAGGATACGAGGTAAGTACCATCATGAAAGTCAAGTTTTTTTTAAAACTATTAAAATTTACTTCGAAACTCCAAAAATGAAAATTACCAAATTTCAAAGGCTTTTGAGGAAGTCTTCAAATGTTTCAGTAAATTATATTCATTTCTCCAAGGAACCGCAATTTTTCCATTTTCATATACGAAAATTTTGAAATAAATGAAGTATTTTTGGTATTTATTGTATTTTTTTTACTCTGAAATACACTAGGATCTCGATAACTGCAATAGCGGCGGGACTGGTACCGCATCCCACTTGCAAAAATCGAAAGTGCGCAAATGTCGCCCGTGCGTGCAACGCGCATCTCACACAGTCGTGAGCCGTGTCCGCTCTCACACCGGAGCTCTCACACTATGTGCTACGTCGATCGACATTCGCTGCATAATGAGGACTCTCGCAGTTACCGCAGTTGCAGTTATCGAGGTCCTAGTGTAGAGTTCCCTAAGCCCCTCTTCAAATGTCCAAATAAATAACTTTTTTGAAACTCCTATTATGGAGTTATTTTTTTCTCAAAAGTGCCATATCTCAAGAGCATTATCCTAAAATTTTATGAAAAAAAAATAAAAATGACAAAAGTTACGATTTTTTTCATAAAAAATTGTATTTTTCGCCTATTCACTCGATCGTGATTTTTTCTCACCATTTTAAAAATAAAAAATAAAAAATCAGGGTGCATTGCATATTGAGAATGATTGAAAGTATCACCCTGATTTTTTTGAAGTCATTTTGAATAACACTGTGGACATGGCAATCGCTCAAAGATGACTGGGGTCACATCGACCCAGTGTGACCATGGTGTTACGATTAGAATGTGTGATCATGGAGGCCTAAAATTATCCAAGGATAAACCTTCTCTATTTAAAATTTGTATTTTAAGGGGCTATACCAGTGTAACCCATGAAAAATTAGGCGATTTTCGGGAATTTTTTTGAAAGAAAGTACTCGATAGAATGTTTTGAAGTTTTTTGCACATAATAAGGTATATTTTCAGCTATATTTGAAGATTTTTTTTTTACAAAAATATTGAAAAATAACGGACTTATGTGCTGTCTTCGGAGGTGCCAAAAAAAAAGTTCCCCAACTGGTGACATGATTCCGGCCGAATGAGTAGCTGAAACAAAAAAATTCAAAATGCTTATTAAAGTTGAAGGTATTTCCTATACAATGACCTACGATTTTTGAAAAATATCAAAAATTAACAAAATGGCGTAGTTCTGAAATAAGTGTCGTTTTTTGGGGTAAAAAAATGGTCGTTTTTTAAATGCCAAATTGACCATTTTCAACCAATCAAAAAGATCGAAGGTCATTGTACAGTAAATATATTCAAGAATACTCAGTTTCAATTTGAAGTCGATCAGTCAATTTCTCGTTGAGTTATGATGTCAGCAATTTTGAAAAATGTCGTTTCGAGAAAAACGCGTTTAAATTTTCAACTATCGATTTTTGCTAGATAAAATTATAGATACGACCTTGCCGCTTTCACAGGATATTTTTGAAAGTATAAACTATCGAATAAGCAAAAAAAAATCGATTTTTCGAAAGTGTCACACTGGTATAGCCCCTTAACCAGTTTGAGAAATTTATCAATATTTTGAAAAAAGGAAAAGTGTATTTTTGGGATTTTTCTTTTTCAATCTTTATTAGATGATTCCACTGAAGTAATAACAGCCTGGGACTTTATGATTTTTTTTTTTAACCACATTACAATTTTTAGGGTACATTTATAACATGATAACGATAAATACAAACAATTATAAGAACATTTATAGGATGATAATAATAGGCAAATAATTCCTTACCAAAAATAGAGATCCAACGATCGTTCTTCCAGAAACCGAGACGTCTTTCTCTTCCGAATTACCGCAACTAATTCGTCGAATCGTTGCGAACCAAAGGTCAATTGGCTCGCGAATGAAGATGACAGTTTTAGAAGCTTGTATAGTCATTATTCTGTGTGCGGCAGGACGAGGGAGTTTGATGGAGATTGACGAAAGTTATGATGATGAGAGTTGAAGAAGGTTAAAGCCAATCTCACGTCCAGATTTCTTGATTGGTAAAATTGGGACTGCATCAGACCCCAGACTGATAGTTCATACTTGCAATGAGCCAGTGTTGAAATAATCATCGTCCGTGAAGTGAACTATCATTGATGCTGAAACTTCGATTTGATCTCCGGCGTGTAATCACGACGGTATCACTTTTCCCCTCTGCAAAACGGAGAGTCTTGCCGAGAACATTGAACACGGAGGATCGCTAAACTCCGACGAAGACTTCGTGCCTCTTTGCCTCTGGTAACTCGAATAGATGGTGTTAACATAGACAACGAGGCAAAAACAGAGGATGGAGAATCGCAGGAGCGTAATCAGCAGCGAGAAAATCCTATGGTGCCGCGGTAAGCGTTCACCTTCTCACCAAGCCTCGATCCTCGTGAAGTACAAAACGCGATGGATATCTTTCAGCAGCACAAGGGAGTCTCTCAGTCCCGCGCGCCGTCTAACTAATTGGCTACTGAATTACTGGGCGACATGACCAGTTATTGCTTCGTACCTTGGAAACCTCTGGCGAACGAAGCGTCGTTGCAACAGGGTATATACATTCACCTACGTATCGATATGTTCGCCATCGACGCTAATCCAACAGCATCTCACACTGCCTCGCCACGGACCATTTGCAGCCATTGCAGACATCGGAGATTCCGCTGCATCGGTGTGTGTTGCAATATATTCTTGGGATTCGCTCATTGCATAGTAGATGATGAAGTCAATAGGCTTTGCTTGAACTTTGTCTACTTTTTATGCGGGCTGCGTTTACCTAAGAGACCTGAAACTGACGACCGGATTCTAAATTAGTTTTCTAGGAAATGGTTGGTGAAAATGGGGGAGGTCGATATTCTACATGGAAATAGCGAGTTGGTTGTGGCAACTAACTGGTTTGTAAGATTATACTCTTAGTAATGGGTTAGGGCAACCATTTTCGTCGTTCCCGCAACCAAATTTTTATTGGCTGCGTGTTTGGCAACCAATAAAGTAGTTGCAGTAATGACGAAAATGGTTGGCCCAACCAACTAATTACTCAGAGTATATCTTACAAATCAGTTATGGTATCAGTATCAGAATGGATAATCACGTTGCAAAGTTTCAGTCGTTCTTTTTTGGGTTAGTTAAAAAAACTTTGGGGAGGCCTCAATTCTACACATTTTTATTTCACAAGTGATATTTTCTATACAAAAGTTTCTACACAAGAAAAGTAACAAGGAATATAATTCTACACCGATTTCTACACACATTATTCTGCACAAAAAAGTGGCAGGGGATATATTGGTCTCTATTCTACACATTATTATTCTACACATGATACTTTCTACGCACATCATTCTACACAAGAAAAGGTTGCAGGAGATAATATCCCATCTGCCACATTATTATCCTACACATTATTTTTCTTCACACAGTCTTTACCAAAATGTTCTACTGGAATTGATAATCACATAGCAGAGTTTCTGTTGTTTTTTTTGGGTTAGATAGCCACCTTCTTCCATATAGAATCATGCGTGTAGAAACTTTGGTGTATAGCAAGTGTCATGTGTAGAATAATAATGTGTGGAATAGAGGCCTTCGCGTAAAAAAGAAATGCATTTATTCAAACACAAAGTTACATAGATTAAGGGTCTCGGAAAAACAATTACTGGAAAAAACAAAAACAACAAAAACATGGCCGCTGACTGAAACGGTCTACATCTCTTGTAAAAAAAACCGCTCCATCGATCGTTTCAAAACTTTTAAAATTTGTTTCCAAAAATAACAATCTATCAATTAATGAAATATTTTTTTTTAGGTACTTTCGAAACCATGAATGAAAAATGTCCATTTCTTTCTGCAGAAATTCAGTTTTTTCTTGATGGCATTTCTCCGCGCAAAATATATTTTCAAGATGTCCTTTTGGAAATCGCCTGTTACTCCGCTGTAATTATATAATTTAAACATGAAAAAAATTAGCGAGTATTGTTCAGATGTTACCCGTGCGTGAATTTGATTGAGGCCCCGACTAGGTCCTGATCGGGTAACTTCGGGCCCTTGACTGGAAGCCCAATAGGGCCCCCGAATGGACGGTCACGCTTTTTCGACAAGGGCTTTAGAAGGTTACCAAATGAGGGCCTTTACAACCGCCTCACGTCTGCTATGTCGAAACCACGACAATCCCATGGTCAAGCCCTATCAGGGCCCTAGTACGTACGCAGTATCGCTATACGTGTAGATTGTAAAATTGAATTATTTCAATAATAAGAACAAAATAATTATTATTATTAATTATTATTATTATATATTATAATAATACATTATTACTGATAATAATTATTATTAATTATTATTATTATATATTATAATAATACATTATTATTAATAATTATTAGCAATAATATATTATTGATCATTCTCCAAGAGAATTTTTACAGAAAAATAGTATAAAGCAGAGGATTTCTATGTAGAAATCTTGCGGGCATGACTTCCTGAGAGGCCTGACCCTGCGGTGTCGAATACAACCCGTGCTCCCACTTCGGCTATGTAAGCATACTATTTGCATATTCCGTATGGGAGAGAGCGCACGCCGTATGCGACATCTCATGGCGAGTCTCGGGACTAACTCCCCGTGAAGCCCGATTAGGCCCTTAAAGGGTTGCCTCGTCAGTACTGACGAGGCAACCCTTTGAGGCAACATGGCACGTGCCATGTTTGAAATAATTAGGGCTCCGATACTTTCGCCCTATTTGGGCCCGATTTGGTTCTGTTGTAATTATACCGACTTCTTCAAATATGGGTTTCCCGATCGGAGCCCGACAAGGTCCTCAACGGGTAGCCTTAGGCCAGCCATATTGTAAGTAAGCCTAGCAACCTTGGCATTGCCCTGTCACGGCCCAACCTGGTGATGTTATGGCAATTCATGACAGGACATCCAGATTTAAGCCCGACAAGGTCCTCAACGCGTTGCCTTAAGTCAGCTATATTGTAAGTAAGCCTGGAAACCTTGGCACTGCCATGTCGGGGCCCAACCTGGCGGTGTTATGACAATTCATGACAGGGCATCCATGTTTAAGCTCGACAAGGTCCTCAACGGGTTGCCGTAGGTCAGCCATATTGTAAATAGGCCTGGCAACCTTGGCATTGCCCTGTCGGGGCCTAACCTGGCGGTGTTATGGCAATTCATGACAGGGCATCCACGTTTAAGCCCGACAAGGTCGTCAACGGGTTGCCGTAGGTCAGCCATATTGTAAATAGGCCTGGCAACCTTGGCATTGCCCTGTCGGGGCCTAACCTGGCGGTGTTATGGCAATTCATGACAGGGCATCCACGTTTAAGCCCGACAAGGTCGTCAACGGGTTGCCGTAGGTCAGCCATATTGTAAATAGGCCTGGCAACCTTTGCATTGCTGTGTCGGGGCCTAACCTGACGGTGAAGGGCAATTCCTGACAGGGCATCCATGTTGAAGCCCGAAAAGGTCCCGACTCAAGTCTGGACTTCCCTAGAATTTTCACATACATCTAAACATGCTAAATTCTCGTGTAACTAACAACGATCTTACAAAAAAAAATATCGCTGAAATGCATTCGTTATTTTCACGTTCAACAAAACGAAGTAGAGCCTCGTAATCTTGATTATCTTACAACGCTCCCTGTCGCTGACGAAGCACGACGGGACCCAAAGCTGAGCACGAGATCCTCGAAAGATGTCCAGCATCGAGGGTGGCACGTCCGGGCCAAAGATCGAAGAGAGGTATATGGTTATATACCGCGGCCAAAAGGGAGAGAAAAAAAAAAGAGAAAAAAAGGGCGCGCACGAGGAGACACCGGTAGCAAAAGGCGATCCCCGGTGCGATCGAGCAATCGTGAATAAATTTTTTCTCGTGTGTGGAAAGCAGTTTCAATCTCCCCCCCCTCTCTCTCTCTCTCTCTCTCTGTTTCTCTTCCTCTTTCTCGCATTACACACGGCAGGTAAGGTGCTTTGAACAGAGCTGCACTTATACACAGGGATATCCGAATTTAAGAACGCGAGTTTCAATTAGGCCCTCCCACTCTGTCGTGAGACCCGGGCGGTCGCTGGAAGACTCGATAAATTAAGCGAGGAATCAGCATCGCGCATGTATGCGCGATGCATTTTGCAGCAAGAGCATACATCAGAGGCTTGGGGATAAACTCTTGAGGGCAAACACAAACGCGTACACCAAAATACACTACAGGCGAAAAGTTTCCAGACAAAACTTAAAAAAAAGGTCTGGAACGTTTTTTTTATGCCATTTCGTCGGAAGTAAACGTAAAATAATTTAACAAACGGGATTTTAAAGGGGAAGAATTTGGCTACATTTTCTGATTTTTTAAATTATTTTTACAATTTGTTTTTAGATTTAGACTCTATTTTGAAAACAACTTTTTTTCGTCTTTTCCCCCTCTCTTCAGGGGCACCCATCCCCTAGAGAAATTTTTTTTACACATTTTTACGATTGGATTCATGAAGAGGAAAGTTTGAGCTTCAATTTCCTTTTTTTTAGAACTTTGAGCAATTTTTTTCCAAAGAAAATCTGTTTATTGTGAAAAAAAAGGAAATTTGAAAAATCCTGTATAACACGTAAACAAAGAGGATTCATGAAAAACTTCAAGATAACAAAAAGTTGCGTCTGTTTTCGCTTAACAAAAAGAGACATGACTTTGTGCTATGAATTTGTGCTTTGTCTTCCATGAATCCCTTTCGTTTTTGTGTTCTACGGAATTTTTCAAATTTCCTCTTTTTTCACAGAAAACAGAATAACTTTGAAAAAAAAAATTCTTTCAGTTTAAAAAAAAAGTAAATTGAAGCTCAAACTTTCTTCTTCATGAATCCAATCGTAAAAATGGATAAACAAAAATCCTCTCGAAGATGGATGCACCTGAAGAGAGGGGGAAAAAGGCAAAAAACAGTTGTTTTCAAAATAGAGTCCAAATCTAAAAACAAACTATAAAAATAATTTAAAAATCAGGAAATGAAGCCAAATTCTTCCCCTTTGAAATGACGTTTGCCAAATTACTTTACGTTGACTTTCGGCGAAATGGCATTAAAAAAAAGTTCCAGACTTTTTTTGAAGTTTTGTCCGGAAACTTTTTGCCGGTAGTGTATATCGCAAAGTTGTTGGGCATCGAGGAAATAACGTGTGGATCCAAGACGCGTAAGGGCTCTTCTTCGTGGTGTTCTCGCGCTGCTAAGGGCGCGAAAGCAAGCGCTGATGCCGAGGAGCGAGGATATCCTCCTTGTCGGCGTCAGCCGAAGGATCGAGAGCTCGTGCGCGTTCGCGCGCGCCAGCTTAAGAGGGAAGTAGCGACGGGAAAAAGGGTGAAAAAAAATGAGAAAAGAAAAAAACACACACACAGACACATACAGTGAAGACAAAAGAGGCGAGAGACAGGAGGGAGGGCTCAGCACACTTTCTTGCGGTCGGGTGAATTATTCTCTCGCCGGACCATAATTTACCAACACCGGAGTTAATGCCTGCCCCGTGTAATCCAACCTCTCTCGGCGAAGTGAACGAGGAGAGGCCCACAGGTATATAAAAGATAGAGAGGGCGAGAAACGAACGAGAAGAAGGAGAGAAACGCTCTCTCGCACACAAGGAAATATACATACAGATATGTGTGTATTAGGGTGGTCCTTATTTTGACCTCGGACGAATTTTTTATCAGACGCCTCCAAAATCGACTCCAATTAATTCAAAAACAATACCCTAATGTTTTCAGATTTTTATCTAGACTCTAACCCCTCCCGAATTGAGGGTAGATTTCCCCATTTGAAATACACGTGTTTCGGCCACATTCCCAGGATATATTTTATTCTAAGTGTAATAATTTTTTGAAAAATCTGGAACCGCAAGATTTTAGTATTCATTGGTGCTACTATTTGAGGAAAAATTGACATTATTATACGGGTCGATTCAGACGAATTGCAATTCGTCTAAAATTCTAATATGGGTCAATCTAGACGAATTCTAATTCATCTAGATTGACCCGTATGTTAATGTGAATTTTTTCTCGAATAGTAGCCCTAATGAACACTAAAACCTTGCCCTTACAGATTTAAAAAAAATTATTACACTTAGAATAAAATATATTCTGAGAATATGGCCGAAACACGTGTATTCCAAATAGGGAAATCTACCCTCAATTCGGTAGGGGTCAGAGTCTGAATGAAAATCTGAAAAAGTTAGGGTATTGTTTTTGAATTATTAGGAGTCGATTTGGGGGGCGTCTGATAAAAAAATCGTCCGAACCCTAAATAAAGACCACCCTAATGTGTATGTATATTAGAGCGGTTAAGAAGAGAATAAGTTTTTTTCTAATTTCGCTCCTCATAAAGATTTTTGGGTTTATTTGGCAATAAATCACGTACAAGTGGATGGCTGATGGATTTTTTGACTACTGCCGCATCAACGTTGAAATCCGGAAAAATTTGCGTTTTTAGAAAATTTTTTAATTCGTATGTCACATTTTTTTTTGGCGTGGAATTTGTTGACGATGAGATTAAAGTTTTTGTCCGGCATCCCTTTCTTATGTAGTCGCGATTTTTTTAAATTTCCATGACAACTTATCGAAATTCTCTCTATTTAATGACAACTCATGCCAATTCCAAGGATTGGGAATGAGAAAATTTTGGAAAAAAGATTTTGTACATTCCTCAGTTTTCGTATGATTTATCCATTACTCAGAAGAAAGCCAAATAATGGAAGAAAGGAAGGAGAATTGAAGGATTGAAATTCTGGAAATGGCGACCTCTATAGATGGTTTGAAAACAAATGGCAGAGGGTCTGGGATTAACAAAAAATTTAGTTTTTCCATAACTAGAGAAAAAAAAATGGTTTTTTTGGATCGAAGAATTTTGCGCTATCTAAATTTGTAACGTTGTTAAAATTTATAATGCGTTCAAAGTTTGAAGTACGGCTCGGCTATTTCTGAGCCAGCCAACTTTTGGAAAATGTGGCTCAGTCAATTTTAGGAATCTTTCAATGAAACTTTCAGGGAACGTAGCTAAAGGATGATTCTATGTGATACTTATATGTACGGAAAAAATGGTTGGTTGGGACAACCAACTGATTATTAGTTGGGTAACTATATTTGAATTACCGTAAACATCGACTTCATTACGATAACCATCTAGCATTAGTTCCACCTACTATTCATAGTTAGTTGACGCGACTAGTCAGCACAACTGACTTGATTAGTCAGTCTAATTAATAAAATAGTATTCAAGAGGGTAAAGGATGGACAACGCATTTTATAGGCAGCTAACTATACGATCATGTCCGCAGATTTGTCAGTACCCCAAAAATCCGCCAGGTGGCTTCTTCTCGCACAAATGAACTTTCCCCTCGACGCTTATAACCTTTCCAAGTTCGTCTATATTTGATATCCTTATTTTTTATCATGGATATTTAATACTCTGCGGCAAAATGCAGATGGTCGAATCCGAAATGGATTCCCATAAAAAGGGGTCTTTTTTCTTTTACCTTCTCTTGAAGAAAAGGCTTTACATAATTGTAAACTTCATATGTGTAGCGACATTCAAAGATTTAAATGTTGAAAAATATTGAGTAGATATAAAAAAAAAACATACTAAACCACGAGCAAAATAGTTGATACATTTTGCTCGTGGTTGGCCGAACTAAAAAATTAGTTGGTCCGCCACTTACACTGGGAAATTTTTTTTGTTGAAAATGCAAAAATTTGTTTGACTCGACCAAATATTTGTTTCCGGACGTTCAATGAGATCATTTTGGTAATTCAACAAAGATACAGTGTAAGTTTTAGTTAAATCGGTTGAATCGTTGCTCGAATGGACAAAGTTTCAGTTCAATCAAACAAATATCTTTGTACCAAATAAATTGTGTGATTGAAAATACGAATTGTTTTTTTGTTACAGCTAAATTTATCAAGTTAAAATATACAGCAACTCGGTAACGTGTAAATTGGACTAAACTGTATCTGGAAATTGACCAAATAATTTCGTTCGCCTCGTATTTTATGGTTAACCAAATTCATTTGTTGAATTAATTATAGTTTCATTATTACAAACAAATTAATATTGAATCAACTAAATTTTGGTCAACTAAATGGATTTAGTTGTTTTAACTGATTTTTTTTCTCAGTGTATAAACCAATCATATAAAAATCGTTGATGCAATCAACTTCTCGTCTGGCGCTCAGAGCACTCAGATAGTTGGTTGAGTCAACTAATTTTTTTCTTAACGCAGCTAAGTCGTTTTTTCCGTATGGAATAAAAATATTTTTGGAAAATGGAATTTTTCGACCTATACCCAGGTGGACGTAGCCCCTTAATATTTATATATAACGTGAGGGATAAACAGCCACGGTTCGGCCTACCTGCGGGCCTAATGAGTAGGTGTTTGTTGGACATCCTGACACGTTTTACGACTCACCAGATTACAACTACGAACGTTCGATAGATAGAGCCGCGGCGAGTCCTGGTCATCGGCAGCCAAACCACTCTCTCTCTCTCTCTCTCTCTCTCTCTTCTCATTTCCTTCTTCCCGTAGTAAAAAACTCCATTCGTCGCCATTGAAAAATCCCCATTCATTCCCCATTGCCAAAATAACCAACGGAGATGAATGCCGAATTGCCTAAGGGGATTTTCACCATTGAATTCCCCATTTGGAATCGAATGAGGATTTTCCAATGAGGATTGACTTCCTCATTTGAAACAGAATGGGGATTATCCTATGGGGATTCAATGAAGAAAATCCCCATAGGCAATTCGGCATTCATCTCCATTGGTTTTTGTAGGCAATGGGGAATGAATGGCGATAATCAACGGAGATTCTTTCATATAGTAAAAAACTCTATTCGTTACCATTGAAAAATCGCCATTCATTCCCCATTGCCAAAATAACCAATGGAGATGAATGCCCAATTGCCCAAGGACATTTTCGCCATTGAATTCCCCATTTGAAATCGAATAGGGATTTTCCAATGAGGATTGACTTCCCCATTTCAAACGGAATAGGTATTATCCCAAGGGCATCAGTCGGCAAGAACTCCTTGCATGGATTTTCTGGACACCGACTCCTGCTAATATTCCGTGCTCACACTCGTCTAGATAAGCATACTCTTCGCATAATCCGTATGGGAGTTCAGCGGGTTGCCGTCCTGCGACATCTCACGCCAAGTCTCGGAACTAACGCGACGCGGTTACCAATGGACATCTTTGGGTAATGCTGACCATTCAGTGCATCCGCATTTACTTCCCAATGGACATCATTGGGTAAAGCTGATCATTTCGTTCATCAGCATTTGCCTTCCAATGGACACCATTGGGCAATGCTGATGGCTCGGTCCATCAGCATTTGCTTTCCAATGGGCATCACTGAGTAATGGTGATCATTCGGTTCATCCGCATTTGCTGTCCAATGGACGTCATTGGGCAATGGTGACTTTTCAATGGATATCCATTCACTGATCAATGATCGTTCCTATACGCCATTGAAAAATGGGGAAATCTCAATGGGTCCCGATTCATTCTCCAATGGAGTCGTATGAGGACCATTGGTTGCCATTGGCAATTCAATGGAGTTTTTTACTACAGGTTCTTCTTCTTTTTCTCTAATTTTTCTTTTACTTTTCAATTCTTTACCTCTATCTTTATACGACTATACGACGTACCGTATACCAACGCTGCTTGTAATATATGTCGGGTCTCGTACTATCTTTATCTTTCTCGCACAGTTGTTATGTTAGCCACACCGCGTCGGCCCACCCGAAGTCTCTCGAATCTCGCGCGGCAGCAAAGAACGAGAAGATTGGACACGTATGTGTTTCGTTATCGAGCAACAACTCGACGGGCAAACGCGTAAAATTTACCGACCATCGCGAGCGTTTCTCGTGTGTGCGTATAAAATACCCGATATCCCGGTGACTTCCATACGTACGATTTCATCGGTGCGGTTTTTGCGCGATATCGCCGTTTCATATCGGACATCCCGCTGTAACAACCGAGGAGCTTCGATCTTATGCGTTAGCATCGCCGCCATTTGTACATCGTGTAAGAACTCACGTGCAAGCTCTCGTTGTAAATATTACCACTCTGCTCTCTCGATAGGTACCCTCGGACGACCCTTGATGATTATGGGACTGATTCAGCATGAATCTGGACGTTGGGATCAGGCTTGTAACTTCAGGATATACACTGAGAAAAAAGTTCAGTTGAAACAACTAAATCCATTTAGTTGAAAAAATATTAGTTGATTTAATATTAATTTGTTTGAAATAATAAAACTATAATTAATTCAACAAATGGATTTGGTTAACCATAAGATACGAGGTGAACGAAATTATTTGGTTAATTTCCAGATACAGTTTAGTCCAATTTACACGTTACTGAGTCGCTGTACAGAAATATTTCGTTGATTTCTAGTATATTTTAACTTGATAAATTTAGCTGTAACAAAAAAATAATTTGTATTTTCAATCACACCATTTATTTGGTACAAGGATATTTATTCGATTGAACTGAAACTTTGCCCATTCGAGCAACGATTTAACCGATTTAACTAAAACTTACACTGTATCTTTGTTGAATTACCAAAATGATCTCGTTGAACGTCCGGAAACAAATATTTGGTTGAGTCAAACAAATTTTTGCATTTTCAACAAAAAAATTTTCCCAGTGTAGGTGATTTTGAGGAACTCGCTATTGATATTTTGACGCTTTCTTAGAATATCGTACAGGAAGAGTATACCTTGAATATCCTTGAGAGATCCTTGCGATTTTTCAGCAAACAATTTGCGAAGTAACATTTATGAGAGCACTTGAAAGCGAGTGAGCATTCGGTTCTTTTAAAGGGAGTATTCTGGTCTGAAATTTTGAAAAAATTATTTTTTTTGGCATATTCTTAAAGTTTAGACCTTTAAGAATATAGTCTCGAAAAGAAATTTTTTAATTCCAATAATTAACAGATTTATAGCATTTTAGTGATGCAACGACTACGTCCGTCATGTCGTAGCGTAACATTAAGGGGGTATTGTGATCTGAAATTTTGAAATAATCAATTTTTTTGTATATTCATGAAGTTTAGACCTTTAAGAATATATTCTCAGAAGGCAGTTTTTAAATTAGAATAATTTACGGGTTTTCAGCTATTCTAGTGACGCAGCAACTACGCTCATCACGTCAGAGCGTAACTTTATGGGAGTATTCTGGTCTAGAATTTTGAGAAATTCAAACTTTGGGCATATTTTCAAATTTCAATAATTTACGGACTTGTAGCTATTTTAGTGACGTGGAAACTACGCTCGTCACGTCAGAGCGTAACTTTAGGGGGTTTTGTGATCTAGAATTTTCAAAACATCAATTTTTGCATATTCTTGAGGTTTTAACCTTTAAGAATATATTCTCAGAAGGCAGTTTTTAAATTAGAATTATGTACGGGTTTATAGCTATTCTAGTGACGCAGCAACTACGCTCATCACGTCAGAGCGTAACTTTATGGGGGTATTCTGGTCTAGAATCTTTAGAAATTCAAACTTTTGGCATATTTTCAAATTTCAATAATTTACGGACTAATAGCTATTTTAGTGACGCGGAAACTACGCTCGTCACGTCAGAGTGTAACTTTAAGGGGGTATTGTGATTTGGAATTTTCAAAACATCAATTTTTTGCATATCCTTAAAGTTTAAACCTTTAAGAATATATTCTTGAAAGAAAATCCTTAAATTCCAATAATTTACAGAGTTATAGCTATTTTAGTGACGCAGCACCTATGCCCTATTCTCAAAGTTTAAACTTTTAAGAATATATTCTCGAAAGGAAATACTTAAATTCCAATAACTTACTGAGTTATTGCTATATTAATGACTCAACTACGATGGTCACGTCAGAGCGTAGTTGCGTCACTAACCGATTTACTTCAAATTCTTTATCAATATCCAACGTATAATTCTCTATAGCCCCTACCACTTTCGTATTAAAATTATTCTTTTACCCTTGTAAAAAAATTAAACTATGAAAAAAGGAGTCGAAAAACGCATTTTTTTGTTCAGACAACCGCCATTGTGCAAGATTTTGTGTTTCCGTTTTCTTTGAGGTAGGGGCTATAACGACATTCTTAATAATTGAGAATCTTTTTTTAAATTTTGAATCGGATGACTAAAAAGGTTTCAATCGTGTCAGCCAGCACATGCCTTTTTTCAGCCCCAACTTTACCAGCTCATAACTTATTTCATTTTCATTTTTTTTTCTTGAAATGTTTTTCGTTTATTATCAAAATATTAATAAATATGTTCTAAAAAAAAGAATGGTTAAAATAATTTTTTTCTTTTTTATCGAGCTCGACAAAACGCTCAACGCTATATGTCTCTAGACCAGAATACCGCCTAAATTCAATTGGGACTCCAATTATAATTCTTTTGATTGCTAGCATTACTATTCACTGTGGGGCCTGAACTTGAGGACCAAGCATAACTTCTCAATCGAAACACATCATCTGGCACTTTGAAATGCCATTTACATGCCATTAAAATGTCATTTGCAAACAAAACTCTGCAAGTCATGAATTTCAACGTCGTGTCGTCACTTTTTGCCGCGAGTTCGCAAAGTTTACCTTCACGGGGAAACCAGAATTAATCATCGCTTTCGCTCGTAAAGCTTTCGCAACCTGTGGGAAAAATGAGGGAGCGATGGGCGAGCCTCTTAAGCGATGGTTCGTTTTAAACCTCCCAAGCACATGCGAGCCCGGACGAATGAGTATAATCTCTACTTACCTCAACCTCTCTTCAAATGGTCCAATACAAGAGAAGCAAGAGCAACAACGATTGAGAATGAGAGCTAGATCCTTACCAGGCGATTCCCCGAAAGAGGGTCTCGCATCGCGGGACAAATATATACCCGTGCGATTCGCGAGGAAGGACCTCTCTCGCGGTTTGTGGCGTCAGTCGCGCTATTTCGGTTCGCGCCGTATCCACTCGTAAAAGTCGCCCAAGGCGTGGGCATCCATCCTAATTAACAACCCATGGAACCAGGTACGGGACCATCTTGATATCGTGTCCCGGCGTGCAGAGAAACGTAGCAAGAGAGAGGGAGAGACATGCTTAAGAGTGGAAAGAGGCCACAAGGAGTATAATCCGCTCGTTACCATCACGAAACCCCGCTCTGGGCAACACACGGACCCACTCTTTGAAGAGAAACGAGGAGAGAAACCAGCTCGTTTTCTCCTCTCCCTCAATCTTTCACTCCCTTCATCTTGGGGTACCTCTCATTCGCTCTTTCCCTTGTACACCGAACTTCAACCTTCAGCCAGCCAATTCGGCACCCATGTTGGACTCAATGTGGCGATGGGACTGGCGCCTCCCGATAGACATCCGATCTCAGTAGGCCCAACGGGCTCTAAACATTCCCGGAGGGTCCTGCGCGTTCAGCGGTGGGTCTTTATAGGGACCCACGTCAAAAAATGACGGGTTTTACATTGCGAACAAGAGAAAGTCGACAAGTTGTAAGGGAACTTGTAAGTACATAATGTTCTTGTCGATGATACGACGTATTTACGTCTCTACCTGTCGAAACTCACTCATTTAACGATTCTATGGGAATACAGATCAAGAGACGCGGTAGCGTCTCGAGATACATTGGACATTACGACAGACATTTCGCTGAATTGACTACAATTTTGACAAGCTCAACAATCCTTAACTTTCGCAGTTTTGCAGCCATCAATCGAAATTTTTTGTTGGCCCTCGCACTTAGTGACAATTAGTGACTTAGGCCCAGTTTCACAACTATTTTCCAAATGACAGGTTTTACATTGCGAAGAAGAGAAAGTCGACAAGTTGTAAGGGAACTTGTAAGTACATGATGTTCTTGTCGACGATATGACGTATTTACGTCTCTACCTGTCGAAACTCACTCATTTAACGATTCTATGGGAATACAGATCAAGAAATGCGGTAGCGTCTCGAGATACATTGGACATTACGACAGACATTTCGCTGAATTGACTACAATTTTGACAAGCTCAACAATCCTTCACTTTTGCAGTTTTGCAGCCATTAAGCGAAATTTTTTGTTGGTCTTCGCACTTAGTGACAATTAGTGACTTAGGCCCAGTTTCACAACTATCTTCCAAATGACAGGTTTTACATTGCGAAGAAGAGAAAGTCGACAAGTTGTAAGGGAACTTGTAAGTACATGATGTTCTTGTCGACGATACGACGTATTTACGTCTCTACCTGTCGAAACTCACTCATTTAACGATTCTATGGGAATACAGATCAAGAAATGCGGTAGCGTCTCGAGATACATTGGACATTACGACAGACATTTCGCTGAATTGACTACAATTTTGACAAACTTAACAATCCTTCACTTTCGCAGTTTTGCAGCCATTAAGCGAAATTTTTTGTTGGTCTTCGCACTTAGTGACAATTAGTGACTTAGGTCCGGTTCCACAACCATCTTCTAAACCTGATGGTGGAACTGGGCCTTACTGCGTATTTGTCTTTGGAATTGAATTCTGGTAGAGTTGTTCGGTCATTGAGTTGCAGCAGGTAGAGATGCCAATTTTGCCGGTGATATACCTCTCAATGGGTTTAATATCGGCTGTATCCTGATGCTGTGTGTGCGCGAGGATCAGACTTTCGTGAAAATATTGGAGGAGGGATTCAGCTGAATGGATGGCTTCGAGGGCGATCGAGACGCAGACGCCAGTTCCCCTTTATGATCCCATAAATATCTCAATCTTCACGGAGAATTATATATCTTTCCGTACCGTGTAATCTTTTCCCCGATACTACACGTTCCTTCTTTACCTTCCAACGTCCAGCCTCGCTCCGATTTACATACCGGATATGGGTATATTACTTCTATCCTGAAGATTCTACTCTGGGAATCATTGGTGACTTCCTCAAAATCCGGCGAGCTGCCGCTCGTCAATTCGCTGTTTTGGCCTTCTCATCCGTTTCCCTCCATCACTACTTATGTATTTATACACATATGTGCTGTATGTACATCGCTTACCTTTCATTCCTGGATATACTTTATAGGTGAGCCATACTTATGTCATGGGTAGGGCAGCGGGAGGCTTGTTGTAACATTTTTTTGAAAAAGACCTGTATTGTCTGAAATTTGTATAGGGCATTCCATGCATTCCATTCAAATCGACTGAGTGTGACCCTCAACCTCGCTGATTTCATTTACGATTTTTTATATGACTTCCAACTCAAAATAGCATTCAGAATTTTTTCAGATTTTTGAAACCAAATTTGAGTACGTTGTGATTTTTCGAAATTTTTTTTTCGAAAACTTCGAGGACCGTAATTTAAAAATCTGAAAAAATTCTCAAAAATCCGGTGTCAAAAATGAAATTTTTTGACCTCAGATGTTATCACTATGTAATCACTATACTGACCTATGTAATCACTATACTACTATTTGTGATAATATTATATAGGGTGTCACAAAAGTAACGGGACGGCTGAATATTTCCTCAGCTAAGATATTTTTCAATAAGGTCAAGGTCATTTTTGTAGTAACTTTTTACGAGGCATTCAATGGTGCCCTCTATTTTGACCTTGACGATTACCTTCAAGGTTATTTCGAGGTCAACTTTATTATTTCTATAATGGAAAACCTTTTTTTGATATCGACAATCGATACAGCGGAAAATTTCACGATCAAATATGATCTCAGGTCATAGGTACATTTTGAGCTTGAAGGTCCTCTGAGGTCAATTAAACCCAGACAAAATTCGGATACCTCTGCGAATAGAAGCTTTTCAAATTCTGTCGTAACAATCGAAGTTATTAAGTTTAACAAAGCTCATTTTGTAGTGACCTTGGAGATGACCTTGAACGTGATTCCAAGGTCGACTTTTGTTTTTTCAATGGAACTCTGTATTTTTTAGTTCTGAATTGAATAAAACAAACAGTTTTGGATTTACATTAAAAGATTCGGAAAATATCAATCAATTTTTTCGGAATACGTTTTATTTCAGAACTCAAAAATACATGTTTCCGTTTTTTTCAAAATTGACCCTGAAATCACTTCGAAGGTCATCGTCAAAGTCACTTAATGCGCCTTATTAAAATTAATAACTTCCCTGGTCACGAAAGAATTTGAAAAGCTTTTATTCCCAGAGGTATGCACATCTTGTTTAATTTTAATTGATCGGAGAGGACCTTCAAGGTCAAAATATATCTATGATCTAAGTACATATTTGAACGTAAAATTTTCTGCTTTATCGATTGCTAATGTTAAAACAGAGGATTTTCTTTGGAATAAAAAAGTTGACCTTGAAATAACCTTGGAGGTAATCGTCAAGGTCAAAATTAAGGTCACTACTGAATTCCTCCTCAAGAATTACTACAAAAATTATCTTGACCTTTTTGAAAAATATCTTAGCTGAGGAAATATTCAGCCGTGCACGTGTACTCTCGCTTTGATGTCTGGTGAGGCATTGGCGATGTTTACGTTGTCCCTCGACTTATAAAAAAGACATCCGGCTCAAAATTTTGATCAAAATGGTTTGAATTCCCGGTAAAAATTGAGTGTTACTACTTACCCCTGTTACAACAAGCCCCCCCCCCCCCGCCCCTATGTATTTACCCCTGGCCGGGACTTGGCGAGTTTTCGCGAGGGGATGCGCTCCCGTGATGTATATCTGTGTATGGTTTTGTGCATATAAGTGTGCGCCTGTGTGTCCGGAGGAGACGTTACCGTTATTTATGGCCTCGTTTATCAAGGTGGCACCCCATCCCCTCTTTGCAAAGCAGCACAACCCCGGTACCATTCGCTTGGCTCTCTTTCACTCTCCCAATCCAGACTATCCGCCACCGGGGCTGGCAAGCCAATCCCGAGATATATCGGCCGATCCCGATACGAATCCCAGGCCGAACGCGTGCACCCCTCGTCGTTTCTCCACTCTAGTTTGCCCATTCCCATGTATATACATTATACATATACATGTATAATATATCTACGTTTGATACGTCACGAAACGTACAGACGACTCTGTCTTTTCTCCCTGTCCATAGTCCTCTGTGAAACGACGTTGGAACATGCCCAAGAGGCGGTTTTATTGGACAATCAATTCACGTGTAAATAACAATAAGATTCAATTCGGCCGATACTCCCTTTTATCAGGAACCAATAGGATCGTCGTACATTTGCGTGCCAAATAAATTGGTAATTTGAAAATTTTCATCTCACCGCCAATGCCATGACTTTGAAGATTGCTCTGTTGAAGGTCAGTGAAAATATGTTTATTTTTTCAGTCACCTCTAGAATATTTCTCTTAGAGTGAATTCTCAGTGTCTAATATCAGTGAAACGTTTTTTAGGTCCTCCATTGAGGAGGACCTAAAAAACTTTCGAGAAGAATCAACTATTCGGCGTCTACGGCACTTTCATCAAATAACAACAACTTCATTGTTTATGAATATTTTTCGTTCTAAAAAAAACTCAAGCTCGGCAAGCATGTGCTGTGACGTTATGTTGAATTTCAGAGTCATCCATCGAAAACTCTGATCAGAAAAAAATAATGAAAATCGCCCCGGTTTTTGGGCCTCAAGTTTGAGCTCCTTAATCCGATTATCTCGGGAGTCAATGATATTGCAGGAAAAAAAAGTATCGCCTCAACATCATCAGCACCGCGATATCGCGCTCTGAAACATTATATATTCAAGAAGGAGAGGCCAAAAAGCGTCTGTCAGGAAATAGACTCGATTGCCACGGACACAGCTGTCACGTGAATCAGCAAGAAACACACCCAAAGTATAAAACGCATTACGGCGAAAGTGTTTTACAAACAGCTGAAATGGTTTTCGGAAGGGAAAAGAGCCAAGAAACGTATTTTGAAGGAAAAACATCTCGCCATGAACCACATTTGCATTCATACATATATAAAGAGTTTTTTTTTTACATGACACGCTGCTTTTCACATTTTCGTTCCTCTCGTCCGTTCAAGACTGAAGAATGCCGCCTGTTTTCGTCAGTAAAAAGGTAAAGCTAGCCGAGTGATAAATGTAAATGCAACGCTGTAAGAGGAATCGTTTGTCGGTGGCGTATGTACCGGAGGCTCCTCTGGAAAGAACGAAGAGAAAGCTCGACGATAGCGGCAATTAGCGTTGCCGCACCGCAAGCCATTCGTTTCTGCACTCTCTGGCTTTCCACATATATTAGTCTGAGTCAAAAAAGCGACTAGTTTTTGTTTTTCGAAATCCCCCACTAATTACTTTCGGGGGGGGGGGGGGTGAAAAAAGATGCCTGTTAAAAGCAGAGCTCTTAATATTGATATTTAGATACGGCTCATCGCGATTTTTTATTTTCCATTAACGTAACGCAGGAAAAAAAAGGTTTCAAACTTTGAAATTTTATACCTCGGCTTCGAGTCAATGTACCAAAATAAATGACACATATCCATGTAGAGAATTGAATGCTCTACAAAAAAGATCTCTTATGATTTTTCGATAAATTCACGCCTTCAAAAGTTATCCGCGGTCTAATATACATGTACACTAGGACCTCGATAACTGCGACTTCGATAACTGCAAAAGTCCCCACTATGCGGCGGATATCGATCGACGTAGCACATGGTGTGAGAGGGCCGGTGTGAGAGTGGACACGGCTCACGTCTGTGTGAGATGCGCATTGCACGCACGGGCGACATTTGCGCACCTTCGATTTTTGCAAGTGCGATGCGGTGCCAGTCCCGCCGCTATTGCAGTTATCGAGGTCCCAGTGTGACCTACCATTGATCTTTTCTTCAAAAATTAGGTAATTTATGTTAAGGCAATTTAAACTTTTTTTTTATGAAAGATTTTACGATGTTTAGTAATAAGTTTTAACATTTTGCCGGAAACTAAAAAAAAAAATGAAATTTACTCTAAATTTAACTTTAACCTTGGATAACTTTTGAAGGAGTGAGTTTATCGAAAAATTATAAGAGAACATTTTTGTGGAGCGTTCAATTCTCTACAAGAATATATGTCGTTCATTTTGGTACATTGACTTGAATCCAAGGTATAAAATTTAACAGTTTTAGAAACGTTTTTTTCCTCTGTTATTTAAATGTAAAATATAAATTCGCGATGAGCCGCATCTGATTATTAATATTGAGAGTTCTGTTTTTAACAGGCATCTATTTTCACCTCCCCAAAAATATTTAATAGGGGATTTCGTAAAACCAAAATAAGGGGCTTTTTTGAATCAGTCTAATATATAAGTATATATATATTTATACATGCGCCACGTGAGTTTCGCGGTTGTGGAAGTTGATGAGGGCGCGGTTACATACCAAGCGGAAGCTATTTATGGCCCCCGGGGACCGTCAGTTTAAACGAGCATGGGACATCCGCGGCGCCGATGTGTGCCGATTTTCCTAAAATCCATTCTCGAACGGCAGTGACGAACGATCGGTGGCTTCCCCTTCGCGTTGACACGCCGATAACGAGATCCCGATAGCGACGACGTCAATCAATGCCCCTCCCATGAATGCGAGACTGTGAAATTTCACGAGCAAAAATGATCCACCCGCTTTATTCGGGGTGAGACTGAATGAGCTTGAGTCGTCAAAAAATCGACTCTCTCCGTCGCATACTTTTATAGCCAGTCTTTGCTTTGAGATGTAACACCATTGGTAATTTTAGAAATATTGATTATTGTGCAAGTATTTGATTAAAGTTGTTCAATTTTCACCAAAAAAAGAAAATTATTTGTTAACAACTATTGTTTAAATTAACTTATCGAAAATCCTCCACGGTCACTTCGAAATGTTATTTCAAAGTTGTGGTGAAATTTTCAAATCGGAAGATTGAAAATTGTTGGAGTTATGCCGCGTGCTTGAATTGATGCAGTGCCGCCATTTTGTAATATTACCCATAAAAATGTTGTGTGATATAATTAAATATATGTTGAATAATTACCCCAAGTTTTATTTTCCTACCACCTTTTGTTCAGCAAAAAAAACATTTAAAAGAAGGCTTTGTTTTAACTTTACACTGGTGTTACCCCTTAAGGGGCTATACGCTTTTTTGGACGTTTTGACTGCGTTTAACGTCATAATTTGCAAAAAAACATCGTGAAAATTCAAAAAATTCTAGCTAGTTATGGTGATTTTTGGAATGAGTCAGATATCTACGATTCTTCCTTCTTTGGGGGTTTATTTTGAAACAAGGTTTGAGGAAATTGTGTAGCATTTAAAAACCTATGTATCAGATTCTCTGTCGTATGAGCAGATGATTTTCTTCTTATGATTATCCGTTTATTATTAATAAATTATCGAAGTTGTCTTTTGTCTTATTATTAATTATTATCATTAATAATAATCAGTAATAAATAAGTTATTAATAGTAATTACCACAATATCCAATGATGACCAAAACGTTCACTAATATTTTTGAGAATCTTCAAGTGCTCGGTCACATTCAATCGTATTTAAAATATTTGCAAAAATTTATACCGTGCAAATCTTTTTTTTTTAATGTTCAAACATCAATGACTCGATTGTTTGTCAATATTTGTCAATTTAAATAAACCTCAAGCTTACATACACCGTGTATAAAAATTGTACAGAAAATATCAATCTCGTAATCTTGAGACCCTCATAAAAAAAAATCAACCCTCGCTTCTTGTCGCGAGCTTGCCTAGACCCTCCTCAAACGGTTCTCAATTGCGTGGAGCTTATTTATCCCTCAACGCTATCCCGACTCATCGGCAAAAATTGCCATTGAGAGGATTCAGTTTGGTCTTTGAAATTCAACGACTTTGTCATCTAGATGAGCACAAGAAACAACAGTAGGATTATAACGATTGAAATACAGACAAGAGGGTGGAACAAGTGGCGAAAGAGACAGAGTGGAAGCTGCGAAGAGGAGTAATCAATGAAATGTTTACCTTTCTACCCTGTATAAGCGAGTATGAGGGCGCAAAGATGAAGAGGACGATTGTGGAATTTAGCGTCGTGAGATCATCAAACGATCTCTGGATCCAACGCAAACCGAACGGGTCGGGAAAATAATGGATGCTATATGATGTACCCCCAACAGTGGATGTGCACAAATGTGTTTGTGTTTAGGGGTTGGTGTCTTTCGCGAGGGCTATTGGAGAGAAAAGACGCAGGGTGGCAGACGATGAAGGTTCCGCCCCAGACAAAGATAAATAAATGAAGGAAACGCCGGTGGTTCACAAAGGGAAGCAATATCCTTGTGCCACGACGCGGTTGTCTCTCGGGTTCGCTTCCTTCGTCGCGTCCGGAACTTCTCTTTTACTCCCTCAAAGTCTACGCTGAACAGGTATACCTGTGTTGTCTCTATTTGAAAACAACTACTACTGTCTACGATGGGGATGATGGGGGTGAAACAGGAAAAAACGAGAGAGCTAATAGGGGCTGCGGTAAACAAGCCGTTTCCACCGCGAAACCATCGCCCGTTGCCTCTTCGTTTCATTCCACACTTTATTTTTTACTCCTGCCGACAGAGCGCCATCATTTTCCAGGCTCTTTCTATTCCCCCCTCGGCTCTTTCGAGGCATTTCCACTTCGCTTGTACCGTATTACATTCGCAGTTTTCCAGCCACGGGCGGCGACGAGAGACACTTCCGCTACGAGCAAGTGCAAAAACCAAACACCACCCCTAGACTGTCATCTGGTGTTTCGTGGCTCCACCAACATCCAACTCCACACCTTTGAACAACTTTATTTTCCGTCACCGTTGTATACGTCTACTTTATACGCTATACGCGCCACTATCTTATTTCATTTTCATTCCTTATTGCCCACAAACGATGCCCCTCTCGGTTCCTTTATGAAAACTTTGCGCTTTGTTGACGCTCTCGAGCGTCGCGTCCCACGAGGGTGAATATTTCACGAGATCTTACGAGCGCTCTCGCATTTCATATTTCTACGTCACGAGTTCATATCGTGCCGCAATTTTTGGACCCTGCGAATGAGATACGAGAAAATAGAACAAACAAATGGACTGGCGCGAGGTTCAAAGTGTTTGAACCTCCGTGGTCGGCAGGGGTCGAAATGAGCCTAGTGAAACTTTGAGCCATAATTTCAAGCGGTTCTTGGCGGCCAAGAGCACTGGCCTGCCATCTAAGGATGCTATGGAGTTCTCTTAGTGAGCACAGCGTAATAGAGAAATAATCGCGTCAACAGTTTCAATAGTAATGGCAAATCGACAAAAACAGGATTTTCATATGTTCCCGTGCGTGAAAATTCTAGGGAAGCCCTGACTTAAGTCGGGACCTCGTCGGGCTTGGACGTGGATGCCCTGTCAGGAATTGCCCTTACACCGCTAGGTTGGGCCCCGACAGGGCAATGCCAAGGTTTCCAGGCCCATTTACAATATCGCTGACCCAAGGCAACCCGTTGGGAACCTTGTCGGGCTTAAACGTGGATGCCCTGTCATGAATTGCCATAACACCGCCAGGTTGGGCCCCGACATGGCAGTGACAAGGTTGCCAGGCTTTCTTACAATATGGCTGACTTAAGGCAACGCGTTGAGGACCTTGTCGGGCTCGAATCTGGATGCCCTGTCATGAATTGCCATAACACCGCCAGGTTGGGCCGTGACAGGGCAATGCCAAGGTTGCCAGGCTTTCTTACAATATGGCTGACCTAAGGCAACCCGTTGAGGACGTTGTTCGGCTTTGATCGGGCAACCCATATTTAAAGATGTCGATAATAATTACAACAGATCCAAATCGGGCCCAAATAGGGCGAAAGTATCGGAGCCCTAATTATTTAAAACATAGCACTGACGAGGCAACCCTTTGAGGGCCTAATCGGGCTTCACGGGGAGTTAGTTCCGAGACTTGCCATGAGATGTCGCATACGGCGTGCGCTCTCTCCTATACGGAATATGCAAATAGTATGCTTATATAGCCAAAGTGGGAGCACGGGTTGTATTCGACACTGCAGAGTCAGGCCTCTCAGGAAGTCATGCCTCGAGGGAAGTCATACCCGCACGATTTTTACATAGAAATCCTCTGCTTTATACTATTTTTTTGTAAAAATTCTCTTGGAGAATTATTAATAATATATAATTAATATTATGAATAATAATGTATTATTATAATATATAATAATATTATTAATCATAATGTATTATTATAATATAATAATAATTAATAATAATAATAATATTGTTATTATTATTGAAATAATTCAATTTTACAATCTACACCTATAGCGATATTACGTACGTACTAGGGCCTCGATAGGGCTTGACAATGGGCTTATCGTGGATTCGACATGGCAGACGTGAGGCGGTCGTAAGAGCTCTCATTTGGCAACCTTGTAAGGCCCTTGTCGAAAAAGCGTGACCGTCCATTCGGGGGCCCTATTGAGCTCCCAGTCAAGGGCCCGAAGTAAGTTAGGGAAAACCGATCGGGGCCTAGTCGGGGCCTCAATCAAATTCACGCACGGGTTCTTCGGGGGAGGCCAATTTTAGGATTTCTGTGTAAGGAAGCAAGATCAGTGAACTTCTTATTTGACAACAACGACTCTAAATTTCTACCAGGATTGTAATAGCGTTGGCGAAGATTTTGATTTGATTTGATCTATTATTATGCCTTGGAGGATCCGTTAGGATCCTCCAAGGCATAACCTCCAATCAAGAGGTAGTTACAGGTGACTAAATATTTTGAGAGATATAGAGAATGCAAATGGCATAAAGCTAGATGATTAAATCAACTTCCTGATAATAATTGATATGTTGTATGTAATAGGTTTAATATGTTCTTAAAAGCTAGTATAGAATAGCTAGAATAGAGACAGAGAGACAGAAAGAGCTAGAACTCCACGAGTAATGGGCATATCGTGATTTCCGCCCACGACGTCTCGTTAGCGTTATCAATCAATGCTGAGCCGGGGGGGGGGGGTGGCTGTTAAATGTGCCAAATACAGACTCACATGCACAAGAGTGCACATGCACGTACGAACATGCGACGTCGATATCTCATCCGCGAGTTGACATATATAAGACAACGAGGACCGCACGAGCGTCCACTGCCGCCCGCAGAGATCAGCCGATGACCGCGATACACAAACATCAACGACGACGAGAGACGTTGTTTCACTGGCTACATAGTATGGATGTATGGTATGATGCTTATACAAGTAGTACGTGAGCTCACACAGGGAGAGGGATGACCACGGGTGGCAAGATGCTCGATGGACTCACCTTGTCAAGATGACGAATGAGCTCAATCGATCACCGCGGGTGTGCCACGAGGCATTTGCCTCTGTGTGTGTGTGTGTGTGTGTGTGTGTTTGTGTGTGTGTTTGTGTGCTTGTTTGTGTGTCCATTTGTGTGGGACTCACTCTGTGGGGTTCGCACCATGTGTGGTCAACATCACTGGGGCAATACGAGCTTTACTTACAACTCTATACACACCTATGTGGACATTCATCGAACGAGTCACCGTGTGGCTTTTTGTAATCCCTGCTTAATTCCGGTTACGACTCGATAATCATTTCATTCAGTGGGCTTGAAGGATGTCCGATTCGGCGTCCGCTCATCAAAATATAAAAAAAGATAAAACCGGTCAAGAGCGAGCCGGACTTGCACAATTAGGGTTGGTTACCATTGCTACAAGCAGAGTTGTTGATAATGCATTATTCTGATAACGCATTACTGTATCCATTACCCATTACACTGCTTAATGTGAAATGGACAAGTGTACCATTACAAAATACACAAGTAATGTGTGATGAATACATGGTGGATTACAAATAAAAAAGTAATGTGTAATGGATGCATGTGCCATTACAAATGAAAAAATTACGTGTAATTAATGGGTGCTCCATTACAAATTACGATTGAAAAAAAGTTATTTGTTTTGGAGAATGTTTCATTACAAATAGAAAAATTGCTGTGCTCACATTAGAATCTTGCACTTGTCATTTGTAATGAAGCACTCATTCATTACACGTAATTTTTTTATTTGTAATAGCACATGCATCCATTACACATTACTTTTATTATTTGTAATGGATCATGCATATATTATACATGACTTTTTTATTTGTCATGGGACATGCATCCATTACACATTACTTTTATTATTTGTAATGGAACATGCATCCATTACACATTACTTTTTTATTTGTAACGGAACACGTGTTCATTGCACATTACTATTTTCATTTGTAATGGAATATTCATTCATTACACGTTACTTTTGTGATTTGTAATGGGAAACTTATCCGATACACATTGTTTAAATTAATAGGTAATGCATTACTTTTACATTGCTATTTTCACAACTCTGGCTACAAGACACCTATTTTTATTTAAATATACTTTTTTTACAGCAACTTTTATAGGGACACTGTTGAAAGAACCGGTGAATTTTGCGGTGATCTATGACTCAGCTGTTAACCCTATTAAGATGGAAATTTTACTCACTGAAATTTAGGACAGAGGAATTGAGGAGGGAACAGTGGTGTTTGCAATTTTCGAACTATATCATTAAAACGACTGGAGCATAAATTATAAAAAACATATTTTTTGGGTCAGAGGTTTTTTAAAATAGTACCTTATATTAAGGTACGATATTAAGGTAGCTTTTTAAAATAGTACCTTATATTAAGGTACGATATATTTTGATTAAAATTCTGTTTGGGCTAGAGTAACGTCCTCTTTTAATGGAAAGTATGAAGACGGCATGAAAACCTAAAATCATGACAAATTTTTTCTTATATTACGTAGTTTTTGAGAAAAACTGGCTTGTTATAGACAGACAAACACGAGAGTGACCTCAAAAGAGTTTCTTTTTTTCTTTTAAGGTATAGAACCTTAAAAATATCGTGTCTAAAAATCTATTATGAATTAATCCGGATATACATGGGGCATTCCAAGTCAACTCCCGTGGTCATCGGCATGACCCCCTCGGATTCAGTCAACAAATGTTTTTTGCATATTTTGGTTGAAAAAATGATCATTTTTTCCAGATTTTTATCACTTGTTCGACCCCATAAAATTATTATTTTTCCATAACTTTTGAGTAAAAATGAATTTGGACCAGGTTTAGAATTTTGAAATTTTTCGCTTAAATTCTATAACTTAAAACAAGTATTTTAATCATAGTTTGAGAGTGGACCGAGAATAATTTATATATTTTTTTTTATTAAAGAAAATAATTTGTTTACAAATGTTGAAAATTAAATACTTCAATGATGGTTCCCTATAGAAAAAGAAAAGAAAGAAAGGAAGAGAAACATGAATCGTATTTCGGTAAGAAAAAAAATTTTTCCTATATCTTGATATCATATTTTCTGTATTTCGATAATAGATTTCCTACATCTTGATAATAGATTTTATAAAATCGATTATTTATCACATTGAAAAAAATGTATTACTTTTCGGATGGAGCACCACAACAATATAAAAACTTTATCTATTTTCAAAAAACTATCATCAAAATATAGGAAATTTTTTTTTACCAAGATATGATTTCCTCCAAGCAATCCTATGTCATTTCACTATTCAAATGTATCGATTAATAAATCATTATTTGATAATTAATGCACATCATTATCGAGTCAGATTTGTACTTGATTTATTTTTGCGATGGGATATTTTCGTGAACAGATATTCGCGCATCAGTTTAATTTGGTACTTGTTTTTTGCAGCGGTTAGTGCAATAAACGGTTTAAGTCAAATGAATCATGACGCCACATAAATCTCTTCCACTGATATTCTTGTTTTAATTTGCTCTGTGAGAGATCAAATCGTCCGGCGCGTTCGCCAGATTGAATCTCGTCAAGGTAATGACAAAAGAGGTTACATGAGAGGGGAGAATCCTACCGGGCGAGAATTCGATAAAGCTTTCCTTGGGAAAGGTCGTGGAGGCACGGGGGCACGAGAGAAACCGAGGGTTACGGGAGGTTCCGACGGACGTTATCGCGATTGTGTGCTCGGGCTAGGACACATAGAGCGGAGAAAACCGGACGGGGTGG